>JAXQKN010000111.1:0-58470 GCA_037042525.1 Aspergillus sp. P7301S-1 | reverse complement strand
TGCGTTGGTGACAATGCGGTCGTAGCCCGACAGTCGCGCTAGCTGAATCACATATTGGCCGACGGACGAGCTGCCTCCCAAGACGACAATCCCCTTGCCACTGCCAGCTTGGTTGCCGTTCTTCTCCCACGGGGGTGGGGCGAGTCCTCGACCGGTCTTGTCGTATAGACCGGTCACGGCAGCAAGCGTGGCGAGACAGACACCCGCGGCTTGATCGTCACTAACAGACTTTGGTGTTTTACCGACTAGAGCGGCTGGCATTTTGCAGTACTTCTGGAAGGTGGAGTAGTCGTATTTCGTGAGGATGCCCTGGAAGAAGACTCGGTCGCCGACATTGAAGTTTGAGACATTGCTACCAACAGCCGCAATTTCACCAGCAGCATCGCTTCCTAACACCGCGGGCCACTCCTTCAAGAGGAACCCCGAGTCGCGGATCTTCCAGTCGACGGGGTTGATGGCCGTTGCTGTAATTCTAATGCCGACTTCATCGGCGCCCAGGCTGCCAAGCTGTCGTTCCGCGACAACATGCTTGCCGCCCTTTTCCTGCAGGATTGCCGCTTGAACGGTCGAGGGGAGAGACATCTTTACTGGATAGGAATGCCGAAGAGAATTACAGGAGAGAAATACGATTATGGAGTAGAGAGCTGTAGAAGAGAAAAGAAGGGATTAGTCATAAACCGTGACGTCACTTATACATAGTACTCCGTACATAGTACAGCACATAACAATGCATAACTAATATGACACTATACCCAGATCTCCTGGTAGGGCAGCTCCATCGCGGCCACCGATTGATGCACAATATGCGCCAGCCGAGGCGGGATTTTGCGGTCATCGGCCAAGGCATACGTCGGTTCCAGTTGATCTGACTCGACCGTCTCCACCAGGCGCTGGTACAACGGCACCACAATGTCGACCAGGCGCATCGCCGCAATGTCAAAGTCTTCGCACACCCGGAATGCTTGTAGACAGACCTGGGCGTGCGACAGATCCTGCAGAGCGCTTTCCCGAGAATCATCGAGTGCAAGATGCCATGCGGCGCTGAACATCAACATCAGAATTGCATGATAGCAGGCGTGACTAGGCAATTAGATAAATCTCCGAGAGAGGGGAAACTTACATGGTAAGCCAGCATCTGGCCAGGATACAATCTTCCTCGTAGAGTAATCGAATCATACGGGCCAGCTGCTGGGCAAAAGCCTCGTAGGTCTGGTGGATTTCTGACGGCAACCGGAATACTTCGCGAGCCAGCAGCTCATCTGCCGGATCAACAACGCGTTTGAGGACGGTGAGCATGACCTGCTCGTATAGAGTGATCTGCGAAGTTACATGGATCATATGAAGGAAGAGCAGCGGCCGTTTTGCAGCGTCAAAGTTGCGATTTGCAGAAGTGAGCGAGCCTAGACGCATAGACTCTGGAAGCTCCCATAACCATGTGTCGAGGCGAGTAGAGAGCTCTTTCAGGTCGGACATGCATGGTTTGGGTCTAGAGCTTATGGTCTCATATGTCTCAGCGGATAGCATCGCAATCTTGAAGACTTGCGACTGAACAAGGCTTCGGCTTATTTGGTTCGACGGATTTGACTCTGCTTCTGATGCAGCAAGTTTATTAACCTGGCAATTAGCATAGGAGTGCCTTGAAACTGGGCGACGAACTACGTCAATCTCGGCTGGCTTGAGGTCAGACTGGTATCTGAGGGTTGTTGATATCCAGCTATATCGTCAACACTGCCAAACAAAGTCGTAGCAACTTACCACTCAATAAAGGACAATGTCCTCAAAACTCGAGCTCTGTCCAGGAATTCTTCAGTCTTTGATTTGCTGTCCTGATACCACTGCATATTGGATCTTCCAATGTTCAACCCGGATACTACACAATCAGCAATGCCATGGAAAGGGATAGCCACATACAAGTCATAGTCCTTGCACTAGTGCTCTTCAATAACACCAAGTAGATAGAAAGACACGCATGCACGCGCATCATCCCCAGGTCATCTTCCACCGCCTCGTCCTGTAGTAGCGCCGAGGCATGATGAAAGTACTTTTCCTTGGCTGGGACTGGAATCTCATCGGTGCAGTAATGGCCACCGACCACTGCCAGGGCACAAAGTTGGCCGATCATCATTCTTGTTGCAGTGAATTCCCTATAAACGGCGTTCATGATTTCATCGCACTCCTCCTGCGGCATGATATAAAACAACGTCCCTCCACAGGCGAAAAACGCTGCCACAGCTTGACGAGTGACATCCTCTGGTGGCAAGTCAATATCACGAGTATTGATAAACTCCGGAGAAGAAGCTCGCGAAAGGCGCTTTAGGGTTGAAACAGGGCCCGGCGCGGACACTGGGACAGTGGTATCATGGTCCGGCGAGCCCGGTTTCTCCCCATCAGCATCGGCAGATTGCCCCTCACGCAGCTGGCGAAGACGTGAAACCGCCTCGTCAAACGAATCCCCCTTCAACGTAGCCAGGATGGCCTCCAGCTGCTCATTCTTCTGTTCGAGGTCGCTGATGGCGGACCTCCACGTCTCTCTCTTCCTGCCGTCCAAGTTCTCGTAGACGCATCGCTGGCGAGACCTGATGCAAGCCGAGCAAAAGGGTTTCTGAGCATCGCACTGGGGCTGTCAGCGGGCGTCGCTCAATCAAGGGGCGCGTACCTTCGATTTCCTGGCGCGGCATGGCGTACAAGCCAGACTGCTCTTTCTTCGAGGTGGCAATGGCGCGTCTCCCGATGGCTTGCTTGGACCAAAGGTCTTGCGAGGCTGTATAAAAGGATACGACGACATGATGGACCAGCTATGAAGGAGAGGCGAGTGTTTTGGGATATATACTTGAGTGGCGGGGGACGTCATGTGACAGGACCGAGATATCATACTTTGACTGTGATTGGCCAGGAAGCTACAGCCGCAATCAAACACCTGGCAAGCGCATCATGGATGTCAGAATACTGTGCTGTGATTGGCCAGGAAGTGACACCCGCCACACCTACGTAAGTACGAATGCTCCAGGTGGCGGTGGTTAGTTCATCTGTCCAGCGATCATGTTCACAGCGAAAACAATGTGCTAGCCTGTGACGCAATTCTGCATTGAGCTTGGCTTTGAATTGAAAAGCTGCTGATAGACGATCAGATGCAGTCTGATGAGCCACGGACTCAATTCCGACAGTGAGGCGGCTGCGTCCTGCTGTGGGCCCGGTGTCGATCGACAAGATCCACGAGTTCCCCTTTGAGCCTGGAACAACTCGTGGGTGTCCCTGATCATCGATGACAATATGTGGGATCGACGATGGTGAAATGATCTTTCACAGATGCACTGTGACACCTGGTGGATCTACGTGCTAAGATATGATCATCCTAAGCAGCGTGTCGGGTGTTCAATATATCTTCATGAATCATGCTAGCGTGTCTTATACGAGCCGTGTTTCATTTGAGATGCTTCTCCTTCAGCTGATCAACAGCCTTCTTGCCCAAATCCATCAGGCTTCCACCGTTCATGAGCTGCAGAACCGTTACCTCGCCCCCAAAGGCTTGCTTCCACCAGTTCCGAAGCTCGATCGAGACCAAAGAGTCCACACCCACCTCTTGTAGTGATTGGCCGAGATCCATCTCCTCTCCGTTTCCTCGCATTGTATACACCGAGACCTGACGGGCAATCTCTTGGGCAGCAGTCACCACACTGGATGCGTCATTCAAAACCTCCGGATTGTCTTGCACCGAGGAGAGGAAACCGCGTAGGCCCCCGTTCTTGTTGTCGTTGTCCGTGCTAGAGCTAGATTCTATCTTTTGATGGACACGGCTCAATGCGGTGCGCGGGTCGCGTTGCCAGATATATTGGCTCGAGGGGACTCCGGCCTTGGATAGGATGCCGTGGAGGAATTGGGACTGGGATCGGAAGCCCTCGGACGGAGTTAACTTAGTATGACTCTCTGACGGACGCGAGCGAAGGATAGACAAGTGTAAACACTCGAGCAAGCTCTCTTCTGAAATAGCAGTGCTCATCTGCTGCACAACCCGACGCCGTACAGAGGCATTTTGACTGACCCAGCCAATCTCATCCACAACACCGAGGTCGACAACAGATGCAGCAAGGCCTTTTGACTGGCGGAACTGCGCAAACGCGTCTAGGAATGTGTTTGCCGCGGCGTAGTTGGATTGGCCGTAGTTGCCAAACATCCCGGACAGCGAGGAGGTCATGACGAAGAAATCCAGTTCTGGAGGAAGAGTCTGATGCAGGTTCCAGCTCCCGTTGACCTTGGGTCTCACTGCGGCATTCCACTTGTCAAGGTCCATTTCCATCATGCTGGCATCGGCGAGGACCATTGCTAGCTGTAAAACACCAGCGACTGGGACTGGGATGCTTGCGACTGCTTTCTGAACCGCCTGTAAGTCGGATACATCAGCAGCAAAGGTCAAAACCTGGCACCCCATGGCCGAGAGCTCATTGACCAAAGTTTGATCCTCTTCTTTCTGTCCGGCCGAGCGAGACAGGAATGCCAGTGTCCGGGCCCCATGGGAGACCATCCATCTGGCAATCGATGTCCCGATGCCGCGCATTCCTCCGACAAGGAGATACGCCTTGTCTGCCTGGAACATTATCTCTGCAGGCTTCGGGGCAAATTCAAAGTCTAGTGGACCTGAAAAGTCAAGACACAGCTTGCCCATGTGTTGCCCCTTTTGTAGATGCCGGAACGCGTCTTCTACCTTGTTGGCCGGGAACACTGTCATCGGTCGAAGAGGATGGACGACGCCTTGTTTGTACAGATCCACAATGTTGGCCAACTGCTGCTGCACCCAGTCCGGATCCAGAGACGGGAGAGTGGCAATGTCAACTCCAATATACGATCGATTGGCAAGGAAAGGAGCCATGGCTAGCTGCCCGCGGCCGAGCAGATCTCGTTTCCCAATCTCGACCATGCTCCCCCCTTCGGCCACACATTGCCAGGAAGCATGCAGTTGCTCGCCGGAGAGTGAGTTGAGTACGACGTCGACTCCCCGGTTGTTGGTTGCTTTCATAATGCCGTCCAAGAAGGTGTTGTCTCGCGAGTAGAAGATGTTTTCCTTAGTAACTCCCATCTGTTCCACCAAAAAGGTAGTCTTTTCGGCTGAGCTGACGGTGGCGTAGACTGTTGCACCAACTGACTTTGCATAGTGAATAGCAGCAACGCCAACTCCGCCAGCTGCACTGTGGATCAGGACCGTCTGGCCTCGCAAGAGACTTGCCTTGTCTCGCAGCGTCCTCAACACCGTCAACCAGACCGTTGGTAATGTACTTGCTTCAGCGAAGCCCAGGTCATCTGGGATCCTAGTGACGAACTTGGCCCGAAGCTGTAAAGAAGTGGTATAGCTGCTGCTATCGGCACTGAGAGCCATTACTCGATCCCCAACAGAGACATTGGTGACTCCCTCTCCAATAGCTGTGACGATTCCAGCGTGGTCGGTGCCAGCCACTTCCTGGCCATTAATAGGAACAACGCCCATTGCGACGAGGAGCTCGCGGAAATTCATACCAACCGACATGGTCTGTACTCGGACCTCGCCGGCCCGCAGCGGCCTCAGAGGTTTGGGAACCCAGCGGAGTGTGTTGAGCAGACCCGGCCGGCCTATCTCCAGCGTAGCCGTATCGCTCTCTACGTCGTTCTCCAAGGATTTGGGAACAGATAGCCAGTGCATTCGGCTGATATGGATGGTGCCATTTATCCAAGCGAATTCACTGTCTGGGTTGAATCCATTCATCGCCTGATCCTCAGCCGTGCGCTGGATTTGGCTCAGGAGAAGGCCGATCGCCTGCTCGAATCCTGGCCCGAAATGTTCAACTTCCAGAGTCGCAAATGAGATGCCCAATTCCGAGCGAACCGTTCGCGCCATCCCAAGTACCTGGGCGTATCGAGGATCGGACGGCTGGATCTGTGCTGCCTGAGTGACCCACAGGAATTTGGACGTCGGATGGCCTTGTACGATTTGCAAGAAGCGCGCCAGTCGATCTGGGGTGATGTCGTGGAAGAAGGGCTCCTCCAGGTCGAGCATACAGACGATATCCTGGTGCAGTGGTCTATCTTGCTCCCATGTTACAAGGTCGACTTCTCTGCCGTCCTTGACCAACTGCTGCTGGAGGCGCTCAACTGCTTGATTATGGCTCATGCACAGCAGTGTCACTGGCTTTGAAGTGTAGACAGGAGCAGCGGGAGAGGCAACCAGCATGGCATTGAGCTGATACGGATACTCAGCATCAAGCGCAGCGGCATCGACACCACCAAAACCTGCATCTCGGAGTCTGGTCTCCCACTCGCTGGGACTGATGTAGGGCTCGTCGGATCGCCCATCCTCCTTGCCTAGCCACCAGCCAGAGAACAGGCCAAAGATGAAATTGGTCCACTTAGACACAGGGCACAGTTCTTGGAGCAGGAGACGGCCGTCTGGCTTGAGCAGCGCTTTCGCATTCTTCAGAGTCTCTGTGAGCAGGGGAGTGGCGTGCAGGACGTTGGATGCAATGATCAGGTCATACTGGCCTGCAGGAAAGCCCTGCTGGATGGGATCTTGGGAGATATCGAGTACTGCATACTTGATTCTAGTGCGGTCGTGGAATCTCTCCCTGGCATCAACAAAGAAACCTGAAGAGACATCCGTATAGGTGTATTCCTGGTAGAGCTCGTCTCCATATTCAGTCTCCAGGAAGTCGAGGATCTTTGCTGTCAATCCGCCAGTCCCGGCGCCAATCTCAAGCACATTCATCCGTGGCCGCAGATGACCGAGCAGCTGGAGAAAGTCCCGGTATTCGTGCTTGTCCTGCAGACAGTCGTAGTACTGACCTAGGAGACCATCTCGCCGCATCAATTCAAGAGGGTCCGTCTTGCCGTGGAAGATATCGGCCAGATTCTCGTAGCATCGGAAGAGAATGCGCGAGCCAGCAAGCATCGAGCTGTCTGTTTGACTTGCCACCAACGAGCGGATGAGCTTTTTGCGTTCGTTTGCATCCAGAGCTAGCAGCTCTGTGAAGTCTGGTACCAATTGATGACCTTGCGTTTGTGCTTGTTCAAGTTGTTTTTTCATCCAAGTTCGATATGTTTCGAGATGCGGTTGGGCTGGGGAAATGTCATTGATATCTTCCAAGGCATCAATGACACAGAGCAGGAAGATGCGCTCAATCAATGGGTTTGTTGAAGAGAGACCGGCTCCTTCGGCGGGCTTTATAAGAGTGCTTGGATAAACATAATCGATATGAGGCTTCCAGACAAGCTGCGCGGTTTCGGAATCGCTGGTCTCATCATCGTCGCCGTCAAGAGGAGAGAACTCGAGGCCTTTCAGAAAGAAGGCAGTCTGCCCACTAACCGTGCCGTGAGCATCAATGCCTTGTCTATGAGTAGCTGTGATGTTGATGCTCTGTCCAGCTGCACCCCTGACGTACATCTCCTCGATAAAGGTTGGCAACGCAGCCTGCCGCAGAAGTCTGGGCTCGCCTTGATGATTTGCAATAATCCCAAGTTGCAAGACTAGATCCATTGTTGTTGGATGTAGGGTGAATGGGGTCTGGTCTTGGACGTCTTGGATGACAGCAGATGCAGCCTTGTCCGTGACGCTTGCTGTAATACCATCCAAGCCTGTAAAGTGAGGACCATAACGCAGTCCGACTCTATTAAAGGCACGATACCATCTGCTGGAAGGAACCACTCTGGGATAAGTGGTAACTGCAGCATCTGGTCCTTGCGAGGCCTGTCCTCCCGCTACCAAACCGGAGCAATGATGAACCCAGTTGGAACCCCGATGCGACTGAATTGAAAACTCATAGAAAGACGAATTCAGCGAGTCGGTCAGACGGTGGGGATACAGCCGGGTCATGATCTCCGTCGGCTGTGTCTCGTCGAGTACCATGGCCGTCTTGAGCGAGACTTGTCGCACGGTGTAGTCGTTGGATCCCGTCAGTTGGCAAACAGCATGGCCGGCGAGAGCAATAAACGCTGCAGCTGGAAAGACAATATCAGCGCCGACGCAGTGATCTCTCAGCCAGGCGAGGTCCCCGGGGCGGAGGACTTTCCGCCAGACTGGCTCTAGATCACTGCTGTCGATAGTTCGTGCACCAAGGAGGTCATGCGGGGGAAACTTGGGAAATCGCGAAGCCTTCATCGACCGAGACTCAGACCAGAAGCTCTCTTGATGGTGCCACGGATACAGCGGCAGGTCATGCAGGGCATTTGGTCTGGTCGATGGAAGAGGTGAGCGTACAGGCGCGCCGCGAGAATAGACCTCTCCTACAGCGGACAGGAATGTTATGACTGCGTCTGCTTTGCGAGTGAGCACCGAGACGTATGGATTGGATGCATTGCATTCTCGGAATATCTGCTTGATCGGGCCTGCCAACGCAGAATGGGGCCCAATCTCGAGGTAGATGGCGTTTTTTCCGTAGTCTGACTGCAGCAACTGATTGAATGCCTCGTTGAACCAGACGGGACTCTCCATGTTCTGACGCCAGTAGTGCGGTCCAAAGTCTGCTGCACGGTCTATTAATTCAGTGGTGACGGTGGAATGAAAAGCAACGCGTGGGCGTTTAGGGCTGAGGTGGTTCGCGATGAGGCTGTCATAGAGCTGCCCAACCTCTTGCATGTGGTCTATCAAGTCAGCCTTTTCTCAAGAATAAATGCATTGATACATACGAGAATGATATGCTTTGTTCACTTTCAGCTCTCGCTGAAAGACCTCCGGCTGGTCCGTTTCAAGGGCCCCAAGCACTGATCGAACAGCGTCTGTATCACCAGACAAAGTCACACTGGCCGGGCTGTTCTCGCAGGCAATCACCACGCCCGACTTCAAATATCTGGCCATCTCGTCGTATCCAAGTCCGACTGCTGCCATGGACCCGGCGCGGGTCTGTGCCTTGGATGCCGCTCCTCGGTAGTATGCCAGCAAGATCGCCTCGTGCATGTCGAGAGCACCAGCAGCATAGGCAGCGGCGATCTCTCCGCTGGAATGTCCAATAACTGCGATGGGAGCGACATTCCATCTCGAAAGCAGATTGCAGAGAGCGACCTGGAGTGCTGTGCTAAGAGGCTGGGCAATTTCTGCCTCGGACATTAGACTGCTTGCTGCTGGTTTAAGCAGTTCTTCTTCGATCGTCCATTCTGGGGGGTTGTTCTGCTTCTGCAATACCGCGTCCATCTCTCTGATATCGCTCAAGAAGGTTGGATATGTGGCGAGCAACTCCTTTCCCATTTGAGGCCACTGCGCGCCTTGGCCTGTAAAGACAAATACAATGTTTGCTGACTTGGATTGCCCTGTTGGAGGCGAATATATGCCTGGGCCTTGTCCGTTGGTCATACAGAAGCCACGGATAGGAAGAGTCTCGCGTCGGTGTGAGAGGGTATATTGTAGGTCCGGTAGTCTGTCTGGGTGTCTAATGGCGTATTCCTGGTAGTTTTGCTGCATCTGTTTCAATGATTCTGGATGGCCGGCAGAGAGTAGAAGAAGGTGAGGGCTTGGGCTTGCTGGATGAGATTCCGGCGTCTGCAGTCCAAACGAGGTAGCCGAGTCGAGAACAACCTAATGATCAGCGTGAATTCTCTTAAAAAGGCGGACTTACATGCACATTGGTCCCTCCAATCCCATAGCTGTTGATGCTGATTCTCTCTCGTCGGCCTTTGGGCCACTCTGTCGGCTGTGTTGGGACGACGAGACGCGCTTCAGACCAGGGAACTACACTGTTAGCTTTGTAACGCTTAAACAGGAGGCTTACTCTTTGGATTCGGCTTATTTAACTTGATATTCGGCAAAATGACGCCGTGCTCCAACTCGAGAACGGCCTTGAGGATGCTGGTGATGGCAGATGCGCCTTCGGAATGCCCGAGATTGGGTTTGACCTGCTGGTGAGAAGACGCTATATAAGAGTCAAGATGACTTACTGATCCGATCAAAATGCCCTGGTCTCCAAAGACACGCGCTACAGCTCCTGCTTCGATGGCATCCCCAACTGCAGTGCCTGTTCCATGACACTCCACCATGGCGGTGAGATTCGGGTCTTCGAGCCCTCCGTTTCGATAGGCAGCCCGGATGAGCGCCTCGTGTGCATCGATATTTGGCATTGTGAGACCTGACGATTTGCCAGCGACATTGGTGCTTGTTGCTCGAATCACAGCCCGGATTGGGTTCCCGTCGCGGATGGCTTCGTCGAGTCGTTTGATATAGAGGCAGTTGATTCCTTCTGCCCTGGCATAGCCATTGGCACTCGCGTCAAATGTCTTGCACGATGCGTCTGGAGATAGGGCACCGCCGTCTGCCATTAGTGCCGTCGTCTCTGGCGAGATGAGGATATTGCAGCCCGCAACAATGGCCGATGAACACTCGCCGAGTCGAATTGACTGGCAGGCCAGATGAATGCCGAGTCCGTTTCCTGAACATCCGACACGCAGAGTCATGCTGCTAAATTAGACATGCTCAGCGTATGGATAGAAACTCACCTCGGTCCTCTCAAGTCATATTCATATGAGATGCGGTTGGCTTGGAATAGATCCATGTAGCCGGTCGCAACGTTGAATCCCCGGTTCTGGACATCCTTCGCTTGTAGATTGCTCCATTCCTCACCAAAGCTCGCTGCATAGCAAGCAATGTTCTTGCCTCTCCAGTCCGTCTCGTTGGCGCTCTCAAAGGTCTCGCGGACGACTTCTAACAATAATCTTTGCTGCGGGTCCAACCTCTCAATCTCTGCACGGTTCATCGAAAACAGAGACGAGTCGAAATGGGACAGATCGTCATCCAGCCAGTAGCCGTGTTGAATGGCCTCACTGCCGGTGAATCGGTCAGCTGGAATTGGCGCTCGTGCATCTTGCTTGTTGAACAAAAAGTCGTATAGGGCATCAGCGTCGCGAATGCCACCGGGCAGGCGCATTCCCACGCCACAGATGGCGACAGGGACGGGTCCTCCATGAACAGCTGTTGAAGGCATCTAGAGTTGATGAGAGATACCTTGCATTCGGCATTCAATTTGAAGCCAGCATGCTGTTGTATAGTCGGGGATAGAAAGTCCTACGGTATTGCAAATACGTGTATTCTAGTAATCTACAGGCGGCGGCCCGAACCGCGCAAAAGTCAAGCCCCGCCATGTCTCGCGTATACGGAGTGCAGCCACCTGCAACCAAAAGCCTCCTGGTCAGTAATCCTGATCCATCGTGCTCCTTCGTGCTGACGATGTGTCTTCAGCTGGTGGAGGTGGCGTTACAGTGGGTGCCTCGGCGATATATATCCGCGCACGTACCTCCACGGTAAGCATCAACATGTCGACCCAATTCCGACAACATCCTGGCGCTGCCTGTGAAGAATGTCGACGACGCAAAGCACGGTGCGATCGGGCGCGGCCTCGATGCGGAACCTGCAGCGTGCTCGATAAAGTATGCGTCTTCAACGAGCAGCGGACCCAGCGCGGGCCCAAGAAAGGCCAGATTAGGGCGCTTCGGGAGCGAGTTCGTATGCACCCCGAAACCCCGAGAGCCCCGACGGAGTATCTTTGTGCTAACGCCGACTGCAGATACATTGGAACGGCTTCTGGCCGAGCCTCAACACGTGGGCGTCTCCTTTGGCCCGGAGATCGACCATGCCGAGCCCCAGTCCATGCTGGATGTGGGCGCAGAGGCCACGGACTTACCGACAGATGTGCAGCCGCTCTGGGGAATGGAGCCGGACTTGTCAACGGCTGTGGAGCCGTGGATAGCCGAGATGGGGCCGTTTGGAGGCCAGTGCAGCTCATCCCCAGATAGCAATTGGCGGAGTGGACACGCCAGCAGCGAGGATCATGGAACCATTCTCATGCAGGATGACCTGTGCGTCTTCACCATCACTCCAATGGCATCGCTAATAGGAGATAGAATAGCGGTGTACTTTGAGCGAGTGCACCCCAACATCCCCATCATTCACAAGCTGCGCTACTTTGATATGCTCGAGCACCAATCGCCATCGCCCAGCCAGCGCTGTCTCCAACTCGCCGTACAAGCTACTGCAGCAGCCTCAACAGCGCAGACCCTCATGTCGAGCCATCTGCTGTACGCGGAGGCCTGCACAGCCCTGGACGCTGTCGAGATCAACGGACCAATTAGCCGGGCCAACACCGTCCCCGTGCAGCTGGAATACATCCAGGCCCTGCTCCTAGTGGTCTACTATGAGATCCTTCGTATGCCCCAAGATAAGTACGTGCTGACAGCAGGAAGAGCCTTTCGATTGGTCCAGATAGCCCGATTGCATGAGGTTGATATCAGCACTTTCTCCAATCACGAATGCGCGCCGGGTGAATTCGCCCGCCAGGAGACACGCAGACGGACCTTTTGGGCTGCCTACTGTTTCGACCGGCTTCTTAGCATCCGGCATGAGCTGCCGCATACTCTGCATGATGTTGCTGTAAGTGGACGATATCCGGGTGTGGCGTGATCTAACTCTGCAGACACACACTCGCCTTCCCGCCCCAGAGTCGCACTTCCAGGACGACAATCCGGTTTGTATGCCGTTTTTGTCCGATGTCATGTCTAGCCCCGGCACGATTCTCCTCCCTGTATTTGCCGAGGGTGTTGTTCTGGCCACTTTGTTGGGGAAGAGCATGCTGCTACGTGGAGCACCCCCGAGTCGGTTGGGGAATGTCGCGGCCAAGCTTCAAGACCTCAGAGTCTGCCTCCATAATCGGCTGCAGATCATGGGCACGCATCTACCCAGGGCCAGTGCATCTGTAGATCCTCCACTGGGGTTCGCGCATATCTTGGCGTACAGCCTCATCATCAACCTGAACGAGATCACAGACAGTATGCCGTTGATGAAGGAGCACCGCAGCCCGGCAGAGTCGCTGGACGCGTACAGAGAGATTCTCGCCTTAGCAAAAAGCTCCTGTAGAGGGGGCCGATTCAAGGTATCTGTCCTGCCCTATTGATGCTTGGGCCCTGCTGAATCCAAAGACAAATATCTTCCTGCCTGTCCTCCTTGCACGCGCTATCAATTTCAAAGCCAGTCGTCAGCAGAACGACGATCTGAACGAGCTGATGGATATACTGCAACGACTGAGCTACGTGAACCGGCAGGCAGAGGAGCTTGTACAAGAGTTGGTCAAGCACCAGTAATATGTGCATTTACGAAGTATGAGTTATGATAGTGAATAGTTTCTTGTATATAGGATATAGAATGAGACGTTAAACTATAGAATGAAGAAATATACCTGAATCACTTGGCTAAACTTCCCACACACGCAATGAGAACCATATAATACTTGTGCTCTGGGAGCTGCCCATCTGTCCAGTTAACAGCGCCATATCCTGCATCCGTCAGGCTACGCTGCCATGTTTCATGCGAAGTGTACGCGTGAGTACGTCCATCCTCGAACAACCACCAGCCCTCGTACAGTCCAAACGGAAGGTCCAAGGCAGGCCAGGCCTCGCGCATCTCAAACATCATCAGGAACCCTTCTGGGCGTAGGGCGTGGCGGATATTCCTGGTCGAGTCTGCCAGGCTCCGAGTGGCGTGGACACAGTGACTTCCGATGACAATATGCTGCTTGCCAGCGAGGTCGTCTCCCACTGGCTTCTCGATATCCTGCACTGCAAACTTCATAAACGGATACTTCTTGCCAAGGGTACGACGCGCTTGGGCAACCAGTGACGACGACAGATCAGTGAAGGTGTATTCGACCGCAACATCCAACGAGGCCAGCAACGGGAGCAGAGCTGTGGTGGCACTGGCCGTGCCTCCTCCAACCTCCAGAATGCGCAGAGGGCCGTTTGCTGGGCGGATCTTGGTGCTCACTCTCTCGAGAACGTCTCTCATGGTGTCGAATCCAATGCGGTTCACCGAGTACTCGTGGTAGACAGACTGACAGAGTCGGCGGCCCTCAGCATCGCCCATTAGGATGCGATTCCCGTCTGTCTTGCCGCTGAGAGCCTGTGCCAGATGCTTTCCAGCGTGATGCGTCAAGCGATGGAAGTCGGCGTGCGCTGGGTACTTGGCCACCAACTCGTCGAGAATCTCCTGGCTGCTCGCAGTGGGTACAGGCGTTGCTGAGCGAGTGACCTTTCCGTCGTTCTGAATATCGATTAGGTTGACTGTCTTGTCGAGGAAGTTATAGATGTAATCAACCAGAATCCGATGCTGCTTCTCAAAGGGAATGCGGTCCAGGACTTGACCAGCCTGTGCAGTTCGTAGAGGACATCCCAGGTGCTCGAAGCAATCCACGACGAGAGCAGCGCACATTTCGTTGGACTTTGGGATAACGGCACTGTCAAAGTTGTCAAGACCAAACGACTGAAGCATCTGGTCTCCGAGACTCTTGGTGCCGTTAAACGCCTCCATCACGTCTGCAGTCTCCCAGAGCATATCCGAAGCGCCAGAAGACGGTTCCAAAGACGGCTGTGTCCAGTCAGAGTCCGTCGACAGGGCCGAAGAGTGTGGATCCACAGCAGCCTTGGGTGGCTCATCAACGGTGTCAGCAATAGGGAGGCATCGGACCAAATCACGAAGAGTTGTGGCGCCCATGATTTCCACCTCGTCGGGCTCGCACTCAAAGGCAGACTTGATCTCGCCCAGAAGCTCCATTCCAAGAAGCGAGTCCACGCCAAAATCAGCCAGGTTCGCGTCTGGTCCGATTTCCGTGACATCCACACCGACCAGTTCCGCGACAACCTCTCCCATTTCCTTGAGCAAATCCCGCCGAGGCACGGCAACAGGCTGTGATGCAGGTTGTGGGGCAGATATAGATTGAGGCAGGGATGGCTTTTGTACCTCAGGAACTGGAGCAACTGGAGGAGCTGGAGCTGAAGGGATTGAAGGTGGAGGCTGAGGCTTTGTCGCCTGCCCTGGAGTCATGCGCTGCAACGCACGGGCAAAGGAAACAATGGAGGTCCTCGTAAAGCGCACTCCAAGCAAGACCTCGAGGAGCTCTCCGCTCGACGGATCGAACACGAAGCTGTCGGTCGTGTAGTCGCCCGTGTCTGGATGGTATTGGTGTCGAGCAAGCACATCGAACTCGCGAGGAAGAGGACGGTTTGCCCAGTCTGGCGACGCCATCCACATCTCAATCTGGGCGCCGACAAAGAGATCGCTGGGATTGTGGTCGGTCAGGCAGTTCACCCAGATTCCACCGACCTGGCTGATATGCTCGCCCCGGAGCTGATCAAACCAGCGGTCGTTCTGCGGTGTACGGGCAAGACGGCCAGCGCTTTCGGTGGATGTTCCAACCAGCCAGCGCATGCTGCGGTATTGCTCGCCAAAGTCGACGATATCATGGAAGGCCTGGTAGACACTGCGTCCTTGGAGGATCTGCACCCCGTCATGACTGGGGCCGAGATTGAGCACATTCAGACATCTGCTATGGTCAATGAGACGACCGAGACGACGGAATTCGGTCTGGTAATCAGAGTCTGTAGGATCTCGTACTTGGAGGCGTGCAGTGGTGTGGACTATGGGTGGTGCACTGTCAGAGACACTGACCATCTTCCAGTCCCAGAATCCATTGCCTTGGTCGTCGAACTCCAGGTTTAGGGCTCGCGATTGATCCAGACAGACCGGCGTGTATTGAACCATGTCATGAAGACTCGCACGGAGTCCTCTAGCCGTCCAGTCTGGGTGAATGCTGAACAATGCGCCGACTGCAAGATCGACCTGCAACATGCCCGAGCAGATCCCGGCAGTGTTGGCCACGACATGGCTGTGGACCAGGTCCTGGTAGTCCTTGAGCGAGGTGCTGATCCGGAAAGATGGTTGATTCTTGAACTTGTACCCAGTGAATGTCCATCTCTCGTGGCTTTCGCTGACCGACTGCGTCTGGACTGCGGCGACTTCTGCCCTGACAGCCTCTTTGATCTGCTCGACCTTTTCAACTGGATCTCCGAGGTCCACCCAGTGTCTTTCTTTCTCGAACTGATAAGGCGGCAGGACTATATTTGCGTAGTCTCGAGTTTGAATGGCGTTGTGAGGCCAGAAACTGGTCGAAACCCCGGCCTTGTACAGCGCCACGGTTGCTTCAGAGAGTTTGTTGAAAGCGTCTGAGTCGGTGATATTGATGCCCTGGAAGTGGTGGGAAGACCGTGAGGAAGCGTCCAATGCTCGTTGAGCCATGACGGTCACAGTCGAATTGCTTCCTGCTTCGAGCCAGACACAATCAGGATACTTTTGGGCGAGACGCTGGATGGCATGGCGGAAGAAGACGGGCTTTCGCATCTGCTCAGCTACGTAGACTGGACCCCAAGTCTCAGTAGAAAAGTGAGTCTCGGTGGCTCGTTCGAATGGAATGCGTGGTGCCTGGAAGGTGATTTCATGTCCAAGCTGCTCGAGCTCTCGCTGCAGGGGATCGACAAGACTGGAATGGAAGGCGTTGGTCACCTTGAGGGCTTTGCTTCGAATGTGAGGATACTTTTGAGAGATGAGGTCAGACAAGGATGTAATGGCTTGTTGGCTTCCTGCGACGGTAAAGCTGCGCAGTCCATTGTAGCAGGCGATACTGGCTGGATGGGGACCAATATACTCCTTCTTAGCTTCTGATAACAGGGCTTCAACCTCGTTCTCCTCGGCCTCTAAGGCAAGCATGGCACCGGGGTCAGAGCCCCAGAAGTCTCGAATTAGCTTCGCTCTGCCCGCCACCAATTTGACTGCATCCTGCAATGTGAGAATTCCAGAGATGCACAGGGCAGAGAGTTCACCGAAGCTGTGCCCGACAACAGCAGCAACTTGCCCGGACAGGCCAGATTGCAACCAGGACATTGCAGAGGAATACTGGACAGCAAAAAGCATTAGCTGGAGATGCTGCGGGTCCTTGACAGGTTCGTTGGAGAAGATGTATGGGTAGATGCTCGCCAGGCCAAGTGACTTGATAGTCGAGTCGCACTCGTCGAGGTAATGGCGGAGGATGCCAGTTCGTTCATACAGACCCCGATCAAGTCCAATTGATGTTGATACTTGGCCACCAAAGCAGAGCACAACCGGTCTTTTAGGCTGGACGTTACTGATGGAGGCATCCGAAACCTGGGCGATATTCGCCTTGAGCTCGTCGACCGAGGAAGATTTGAATGCGAGTCGATACGGTAGACTCCGGTTGAACTGACGATGCAGATTAAAGGATAGATCCGAGACATTTCCAGAAGAAGTGGCAAGATACGCCGCGAGTCGAGCACAGTTGCTCTTGACACTGTTGGCTGTTCGTCCTGCGATGCAAAAGGGCAGATCTCCTTCAACTGCAGAAGATTTAGGGCTTTCAAACTCGGTCACAATCATCGCCACGTTGGACCCGCTGGCACCATAATTGTTGATTAGAGCAGTCTTCCGAGTCGCGGTCCATGGCTGTGGACTGCTTGCAATTTTCATAACGTTGGAGGGTTCAATGAGGTGGTTTAAGCGCGAGTGGCTGGCCTGGGGAGGAATCTGGCCAGTTTGCAGGGTTGACAAGACTTTGATGAGAGCGACAACTCCAGAGGCAGCCTCAGTATGCCCAATGTGGCCTTTGGCACTGCCAACATAGATCGGATCAGCTTTGTCCGACACCTGCAGAACATCGCGAACACTCTCCCATTCAGCAGGATCTCCGACTGGAGTGCCAGTCCCGTGGCATTCCACGAGAGAAATCTCAGAAGGCTGGACGTGCCCTTTGGATAGAACGTGCCTGAACAGACCAGACAGAGACGGCGAGTTAGGCACGAAAATCGGTGTATGGTTTTCATTCTGATAGATGGCTGAGCTGGATATACAGCCCAGGATCTGGTTGCCGTCCGCCAATGCATCAGAAAGGCGCTTCATAAAGACAAAGCCAACTGCTTCTCCTCGACAGTAGCCATCTGCCTGGTCATCGAATGGCTTACACTGCCCAGTTGGACTGAGGAACCCTGCAGCAGCCAAGTCTTGAAAAGCCAAGGGGTCTGTGATGACGTTCGCTCCTCCGGCTAGGGCTGCATTACAGTCACCAGCGAGTAGGTCCCGACAGGCATTGTGGATGGCGACAGCAGAAGAAGAGCACGCAGTATCAACCGTCATGGCTGGGCCGGTCCAACCAAACTGATGGGCGATCTTGCCGGCGATGAGGCTGCGCATGGTTCCGGTGATGCAAAAAGCGTTCGCACGATGAGACCGGACGTGATTCTGATAGTCGTCCAGAGTAATCCCAACGTAGACACCAACATGATTCGGGTCTGATGAGCTGGGATTAGGAGTGCGGTCACTAGCATAGTAGCCTGCCTTGTCGACGGCCTGGTACGCCGCTTGCAGAGCAAGTCGCTGCTGCGGATCCATGTTGGCAGCCTCTCGCGGGCTTTTCTTGAAGAACTGATGATCAAACTTGTCGACATCTTGCATCCAGTTGGCGTACCACTTGTACGATGGATCCCAATCGCCTTCTCGCCACAGAGTGTGAAACTTGAGTCGGTCTGGTTTGATCTCCTCGTGCTGCGAGACCCCGGACTGGATCATGCGGGAGAATTCCTCCACGTCGTCTGCTCCAGCAGTTTTAAGGGACATGCCGACAATCGCAATTGTGTTCTCTGGATGCGAAAGAGTCTCAGGCTTTGTCTCGGGGAGAGAAGCAGGAGTGGCAAGGCCTGGGGCCGGAGTATCGATCTCAACAGCCTCAGCAGCCAGACGATTCAGCTCGGAGACATGAGTCCATCTCTTTCCGAGCGCGGGGATGAGTGATGGAGGAATGCAACGGTCAGGACCAAACGAGACAACGGCTTGAGTGGAATCTGTCTGCGCCAGAGGGAGCGCAGCAAAGGTCTCGTACCATCTGGACTGCGTTGCAAGTGACCCCCGTAGGGCGACTTCATGTAGACTGCCCTCGTTGACGGGATTTGCATGGCCATCGTTGGTATACGTCTGAAGAGCAAGTCCTGAGGCGTTGCCAAGTTGTAAATCGGGCGTCGATCGGGCCAACTCGCAAAGGGCGTCGGAAAGCTCTTTGCTCTCGGTATCTGGACAGTGCGGACGGCCTTGGATGGAGGATTCAGCGACAGTGAGCCCGGCGCCTTTGAGCTGCCTCAAGATGGTCGACCGAATCCATTGGGCGGTGGTGGTGATGGTCACTCGTCGTTCGTCGTAGAGGACAGAAAGGTAAGCCTGAGGATAAACCAGGTCGATGCTCCGTTGGAGCTGTTCTCCTTGCTCTGGAGTCCGCCATGAAGCGACGTATGACTTTGCTGGGCTGTTCTTTGCATCTTGAAAGTCCAGAACTGCGCCGACCATCATGGCCAGGCGAATTGCAACGGCGCCGTACTTTTCAAAGTCCGCGCGAGAGTGACTACTAGCCACTGCAAAAGCCGTGAGCATCCCAGCACAGAGCCCAATGCATTCGAGATTGCCTGTGCTTGCGAGGTCCTGCAGGGGATCTTGTGATGCGGCGTGTTTCTCAACATGTCCCCAGAACTCAGTCAGTCCGACCATCACCACGAGGGGCAGCAGGACTGTGTTTCCCGCGTTTTCCGTGTCTTCGTCTGCGTTGAAGCCATGTCGAAGCCAGCGGTGGAAATCAAGCAGTCGCTGTCGCCCAGGAAATGAGCCGTCAATCGAGGGGATTCTGCTTGTCAACAGGTCCCAATAGCCGGGAAGTTCGCCGACGGCCTTTCGCATCCATTGCAGGCGTGGTCTTCCGTTCAAGAGTCGTCTGAGGTCGTCGATACACTCCCCATTGTGTGCCGCGGTGACTGTTCCGAAGATGAAGGATGTATCACCCATTGTGCTTGTTGAAAAGGCTGGTGTGGTTGTCTCTGCCCTGTGCAGTGGAATATAATATACATCTAGATCGCCTGTATGTAAGGATGTATTTTTCAATCGGAGATAGATACTCCTGCAGACACTAAGTTCTGACACTCTGACAGCTGACGAAACGCTTAGTCGATCCTTCGTGGGGGCAAAGGATCCGATAGCACAGCTCTGCAGATCGAGACCGTCTTGATTCCTGAAGAATTGCTCCGTCGATCCGTCTGCGGTTCTGGCGGTTCTCGCATTCAAGTCTGCAAGCAGCTAGCTACAGTATTGTTCTTAGACTACAGTTGGATGGTATGTAGAGGTAGAAGATCAAATCTCATTGTCTATCTAAGGCTGCCACTCGGCTTCTACAAACCACATTGTACTCTTAGGAGGCTTCCAGGCATTCACCCACTTGAATCTCGCATCAGCCTTGTTGAACATGCGCTGCCAGTCGTCCACCGATCTCTCCCCGGTGTTGTTGACTGCCTGGCCCAGGAGGTCCATGCATCGAATGCTGCGGTATTCCATCCAGGGCACAGTGCCAGGATCGGGAATCACTCCGTCGTTGATGACAATCCGGGCGCCCTTTTTCAAGACTGGAATCAAGGCGCGCAGAACCTGCACTGCGTACTTGTCGGCAAAGCCATGGAAGACCCAGCGGAAGAAGTAGACATCCGCTTCAACTGGCTGAGGCTGCAGAATATCATGAGCTTCCAGTCTCACACGGGACTTCAAATGCTCAGGAACAGCGGCTTTGGCTTCCTCGGTGATGGTGTGCTCCTGGTCCTGGACCACGAACTTGAGCTTGGGATTGGCCTCTGCAATGGCGAACGAGGCAAAGCCGACGCTTCCACCGGCCTATTTCGTTAGCCATGTTGATAACTGCGGAGGATACCTACATCTACAACGACTCCCTCTCCAATGTCTCCCCAAGGATAGCCAGTCACCGTGTGCGAGACGTCAAATCCCACTCCGCCACCGTGGGCCTTCATACTGTTGCTGTAGCGGTCCGCCACCACGGGGTCGCGCGAGGTGTGGTCAAACCAGTTCATGCTGTGGTTGTAGGCAATGTTGACACCGGTCTGGTTCGGTTCCTCACTGGCGGGCCAGGTCTTCATGGCCGTGATGGTATTCGCAAAGGCGGGCCACATGTCGTTGGAGAAGAGACCAACCCAGGCATGGATGGTCTCATCCTCGAGTAGCAGCTGCGAGGCCCGGCTGTGGGTGATGAAACCCAGCTTGGGCTCGGCGAAGAAGCGGTTTGTGATGGCATGGCGAATCAGTCGCCGCAGGTTGAACAACGGGACATTCACTCCACTGAGCTCGTGGCATTTGCGTGTCACATCCTCATACGAGATGACGCCGTCGAGAGGCACGGCTTGGGGGACTTTGAAAGCCCAGATGGCCTGCAGAGACAAGGGGTCCAAGGCCTGCAACGTTAGCACGGATATACCACCACGATATATACATACATCCCAACAAAGATTCCTGATGTAGTCCTTGGGTCCATGAGCGAGAGCGTAGAGCTCTTTGGAAGCAGCGATCAGCTCCAGACGAGCTTCAAAAGCCTCAGTGTCGCTTGGGGTAATTGGATACTCGGCGAGTCCATTGACGTCGAAGGAAGGGACCTCCACACCTTTGGACGCCAGAAAGTCGGTGATGATTTTGGACTTGTCAGAGACAATGGTGGAAAGCTGGACGAGGCGATTGGCGGCCATGATTGTGGGTGGTTTCTGATGTCAATCGTGGGAGAAGACGTTTCTATACTAGCATCTACTTCACTTCTCAATATGTACCCACAAGATAACCAGTCAGCTGAAGTCTTTCTTGCAACATGATATCCATAATCGGAGTATTTTGAGCCCTAAATCCTCGTAAATTGTCCGTGCATGCTGCAGAATCCTTTGGAGAAGATGACCCCGGCAGGATCCATAGCGCCGGAGATAGCCCGCGGGATCAGGATCAGGCAATCGGCCGATTATGCGGGTGAAACTGCAAATACATGTAATACCAGCACTATGTATATAAAGGAAAACAGTTGTGAGTATCGTCATCCATATCATCATGGCAATCGCGGTTACCAACGGATCTGGGCCAGACGGAACTGCCGCCCCGGGGAGCTCGGGGATCACCGTCCTGGTTGTAGGCTGTGGATTTGGAGGGATTGCAGCCGCCATTGAGTGCCATCGCAAAGGGCACAAGGTTATTGTGTTTGAGAAGAACTCACAGATTGGGGGGCTAGGTAAGGCTCATGCTGGCTGCCAACACTGCTAACCAGATAGGCGACACGCTCGGGATCTCGCAGAACGGGTCTCTGCCCATCTACAAGTGGGACAATGGAAAGGTACATGAGAAAGCATCAGCGATCTCCTGCAACTATGCCAGACACAACATCCATCGCAAATCTGGGGAACTGCTGCTCAGCCACTCCATGAAAGGGTACTCGGCCGGGTCTGGCTACACCGGGCGCCGGGGCGAGTTGATGCTGGTGATGTACGAGTACTTTCAGAAACTGGGCATCGAGCTGCACCTGAATGCCGACGTGAGAGACTATTTCGAGACGGACTCTTCTGCCGGATTCACGGTCAATGGCCAGCGCTGGGAAGCGGACGCGGTCCTCTGCGCTGATGGAGTGCACTCCAAGGGCAGACACTTTGTGTTAGGACAGGAAGACAAGCCCCGGTCCAGTGGATATGCCATCTATCGCGCCTGGTTTGTTCCGCAGCCGTCTCTGCGCGAGAATCCAGCGACCTCGTGGATTCCCCTGCCTGGCGAGGAAGACACGGTGATGAACTTCATCGGGCCCAACGCCCATACGCTGATTGCGACCGTCAAGCGCAACCAGGGCATCACCTGGGTCCTGACCCATCCGGACGAGTATGATATTGAGGAATCGTGGACTCACCCGGCCAAGCTCGAGGACGCGCTCAAGGTGGTCGAGGACTGGGACCCTCGCATCGCCGAAGTGTACAAGATCACGCCTCCTAATCAACTGTTTGACCACAAGCTGATCTATCGAGATCCCCTGCCGACGTGGGTGTCGCCCAAGGCGCGGGTGTTGTTGGTCGGCGATGCAGCGCACTCGTATGTGCCCACGTCTGCCCAGGGGGCAACTCAAGCCATTGAGGACGGGGCTGCGGTCGCAATCACACTGGAACTGGCTGGCAAGAATCAAGTGCCCCTTGCATTGCGAACGACAGAGAAGATGAGGTATGAGCGGTGCCGGATTGGGCAGATGATGGGAATTGAGACGAGAGATGTCTGGCTGAAGACAGACTGGGAAGCCGTAGCAAAGAACAAGCAGCTCCTGGCCCAACCTCGACCCAACTGGTTGTTTACCCACGATGTGCAGGCGTACACGTATGAGGAATTCGAGACGGCGGCGCAGGCCGTCTTGACAGGGGGAGAATACACGCCACGCAATGTGCCCCTGGAAGGATCGAATGCACGGGAGACGGACTTTGACGAGGAGCGGCTGGCCAACGGACCTAACAGCAGATCAACCGCAAACAACCAGCAGATAGATTAGTGCTGCAGGCGTACGGAGTAGACAGATAGCGGTGTTAGCGGACTTAAGGGTCAACTAGGGCAGAAGGAATGCACCTTAACTCCTTAACTCCGTCCACTGCTTGAGAATGCAGACAATCTTAGACACATA
Organism: Aspergillus sp. P7301S-1; assembly: GCA_037042525.1. Lineage (NCBI taxonomy): Eukaryota > Fungi > Ascomycota > Eurotiomycetes > Eurotiales > Aspergillaceae > Aspergillus > Aspergillus sp. P7301S-1. Next base: position 35,143 of record JAXQKN010000111.1, on the reverse strand, counting down.
CACTAATGTACTCTTTAAAGAATAAACGTATCTATAGACAATGCTAGAGATGGAATGAGTATACAACACCATGGAGCCAAAAGACCCCCCGTCCGACAGCGAGACCAGCACCGAGGAGTATCCCACCGGGCTGCGTCTTCTCTGCGTCGTGCTGGCGCTGGTCCTGGCCATCTTCCTGACCTCCCTCGATTTTGTACGTCCCTGTTAACTCCGTATCTGATCTGATTGTTTATTGATTGCCAGACCATCATTGCAACTGCCATCCCTCGTATCACCGACGACTTCCACAGCCTGGGCGACGTGGCCTGGTATGGCTCCTCGTTCTTCCTGGTGACTGCCAGCTTCCAAACCGCCTGTTTGTCTCTCCGTCTGTGATTGATTCCTGCTGACCATTCAGGGGGCAAGGCGTATGGCTTCTTCAGCCTCAAGCTGACCTTTCTGCTCGCCCTATTCCTGTTTGAGCTTGGAAGTCTGGTCTGTGGTGTTGCGCCCAGCTCCGTTGCTCTGATTGTTGGCCGTGCAATTGCTGGCCTTGGGGCTGCGGGCTTGAATACCGGATCCTTTACCCTCGTCGCCTTTTGCGCACCTCCAAAGCAGCGGCCCATCTTTACCGGCATTATCGGTCTATCGTACGGCATTGCATCGGTAGTCGGACCTCTTCTCGGAGGTGTCTTTACCGAGTCGGTCACCTGGCGATGGTGCTTCTACATCAACCTGCCCGTCGGGGCTGTGTCGGCCTTCTTTATCATCTTCTTCTTTCAGAATCCGGCTGCTTCGAAGAGCAATGACACCAGTTCGCTGGTTTCGAAACTTCTCCAGCTCGACCCGATCGGAACGCTGTTGGTGCTGGCCTCGGTCACTTGCTACATCCTGGCCATGCAGTATGGCGGGCAGACATACCCCTGGAGCCATTCGATTGTCATCGGGCTGATTGTCGGCTGGATTGCCATTCTCGCAGCCCTTGTTGGTTGGGAGTTTTATATGGGCGAAAGTGCCATGTCGACGCCGCGGCTGGTCAAGCGCCATGCAATCCCTTCGGCCGTGGGCTTCTTCTTCTTTGGATCGTACATTGTGGTTATCTACTATATCCCCACGTACTTCCAGAGTATCAAGGACGCAACGGCCATTGGCTCGGGAGTTCGCAACCTGCCGTTCATCATTGCGGTCTCGATATTCACGGTGGTCAGTGGTATTTCCATCTCGGTGACTGGCTTGCCTGCCCCGTTTGTGATTGCCGGCGCTGCAATTGCCACGGTCGGATGCGGGCTGATCTATACCTTCAACATCGATACGAGCACCGGCAAGTGGATTGGATACCAGATTCTCGCAGGCTTTGGCAATGGAATCGGAGTGCAGGTGCCGATGATGATGGCGCAGGCCAACACGGATGCCACTGATATGGCGGCCACCACGGCCATTCTGATGTGTAAGTTCTCCATCTCCCTTTCTACAATTCTAACCGGTTAGGCTTCCAAACCATCGGCGGTGCCTTTATGCAAGCCGGCGCCCAAGCCGCATTTGCCAATCGACTGCTAGCCGAACTGCCCAACACTGCACCCGACGTGGACCCCAGCGCGGTGCTGGCAGTCGGAGCCACCGAGCTCGACACTTTCGGAGACAGTCTGGATGGAGTACGACTGGCCTATATGAGCGGGTTGAAGGTGACATTTGCCTTTGCCTGTGCATCGATGGGCGTCGCCTTCCTACTTGCTCTATTCTCTCGCCGTGCCAGAATTGCCGGGGGAGCTGTCCCTGCTGCTGCTTGATTTCCATCAAAAGAAGATTCTGTACTACATTTTATCTCTATAGTTTATCCATACACTTAATAATAGCATCAACCACTCGATCGACGTCTTTGGTCTTGATAGGCACTCGGTGGTCGCCATCCCATTGAATCAACAGCGCAGTGCCCTCGGCGCAGTCCTCATAGAACAACTGACGATGCAGCTCCAATCCCCAATCCCGTAATCCGTGAACATGTATCGTTGGTAGAGTCAAGAGAGGCGCGGGTTGATCTGGCTGGTGGAGTGCCGTGAGAGGGCCTCTGCCAGCAATCAGCACGCCGAATGCATATTCGGTCTCTGGTCGAGCTTGCTCCTGTTGGCGAAGTAGCAGACAACCAGCCATCTTTGCCCCTTGACTGAATCCAAGCAGACCGACAATCCGTCCGGTGGCTCCGAGCTTGTTGTCTGCGGCTACTGCGTCCTGAATCGCATCATCGACGGCCTGGACGTCCAGACAGGTCGAGTCCCATACAATCGGGGTGCCTTTTGACCAACGCACCCAACTCCGGAAAGGGCCCCATTTCGCATAAACAGACTCGACATCCGGGCCTGGCTCTGACTCGAACGGTGCATCAACGAAGACGAGACGAAAGCGCCCTTGTAATTGTGCCTTCAGCGACCGGCACTGGTTGCGAAAGATGCGAGCGTTCGTCCCCCCACCGTGTAGGCAAACCAGCCGGGGGATGTTAGCGTCGTCTGCGTGTGTGATGACGGGGGCAGGCATGGCGCTGGACGATATTCAACTTGATGTTTTAACGGGAGGGGATATGTATATATATATATATATACCGCACGGAGTAAAGATCTCCGCCGGTTATCTAGCCACTACAACATTAATTGCATTCAATCCGCTGATCCGTGCTCAAGCATGACGAGTTCTCATTGGATACATATCTTATTGAGTATCTATGATCTGACTATCCAACCACCTTCAAGAACGACGGGCTCTCGTAGTCCTGAACGACCTTGGAAATGGGAATCTTGTACGCATCGGCGGCCTCGCTCTGCAGACGGCGAACATAGGCCTGAGCGACCTTGATCCAGAGCGCCTTTTCCTGTTGACTTGCCCCGAGTCCTTGCCAGACCCACAGCCGGCTGCCGACATCATACAGAAAGACGTCGTTGCCGTCAAAGTCTGTCTTGCGGGCTCGTCCATCTTTCACCAGATCGAAGGAAAGCTCCCCAGAGGCATCACTCAACCGGAACAGCTTGGAACTCTTCTGATCTCTCGATGACTGCCCCATTGGCCGAGGCGCCTGGAACGTGGTGGCCTGGACATCCTTCCCGCCGAGCAAGTCCACAATGATCTTGGACCGGGATTCGTGGCGCGAGAGGACCTCCACATCAATATGCTTGGCCAGTGTCATATCGTTCACCACCTGCGCGGCCTTGGCCTTCTCCATCGGGCTGCAGTTCTTGCCCTGCCACACCCAGATCTTCTGGCCCTTGTCGAGGACGAACACGTCGTCGTCGTCGAGGCTTTGCCAGGTCGGTTCGACTTCGTAGACGATGACCGAATCGCCTCGGCCGGCCCGGGGCGGCTTGAAGACGCGGAGGAGGGTGGTGACTTCTTCTGGTTTCTCTTCTTCGACGTGGGTGAATCCGGACGCGACGCCGCCGGAGCGGATGGTGATGCGGCGGAAGAGCGAGGTGAATTCCTCCGACAGGGCGTCTTGCACCTCGCGATGCTGCGTGGCCGCGCCATTGAGAAACTCGTCGAGTTCGACGGTCTTGTACGCGGCAGTGCCCGCCTCGTCCTGGGTGGTGTTGTTGCCGAGGAAGAAGAAGATATCGTGGCGGAGCTTCTCCTCATCTCCCAACCGGACCGAGTTCAGCACGATATAGCTATCGCCATCGTAAAACTCGCCCGCCCTTTCTTTAGGCCAGGGAACGACCTCGAAGTTCTCGATCCGCCAGATGGACAGCCCCGCCTCCTGGCCGACTTTGCCGTTGTTCCAGGCGGGCTCGGTAAGGGCGGAGTTGTGCTTGACGCGGTGGTCGAGATCGGAGCCGATCAGCTCGACATTGCTGTCTTTGATGTCGTACTTTTTGGGATGGACGAGTCCTTCGTGGGGGGCCATGGTGTGTTGTTGAGTTGAATGACATAATCTCAGCATTCGGAGTTAGTGTCAATACACTAGTCTATACTAGGAAGGTGGGGTCTTGGCATTCAATGAAGCTATTCAGAACAATCCTAATTTATTCAATTCAGCTCACAATGTGGAACCCAGTGGGTGTCCCTTTTGAGAACACCCAGCTGTCTTTGCTGCCTACAACAGATGAAATCCGTGCATGCACCAATGTCCTGTGGGAAACCATGGCCTCCAAAATTGTGGCGGTGAACGAGGATATTGTTGTCAAATACGGAGGCTGTATCAACACCTGGGAAGGCGAGGCATTGGTTTATCTTGAACGACATGTCCCAGAAGTTCCAGCCCCTCGACTGTACGCGATGTACTATGATTCCAAACAGCTTTTCTTAGTCATGCAACGCATTCCTGGGGTGCAATTGGATTCTATTTGGCCATCATTGGCGCCTGCAGAGAAAGATGACATTATTGCCAAACTTCAACAAATATTTGATGCAATGCGAAAGGTTGAGTGTCCATGGCCCAACTTCTTTGGAGGCCTGGACGGGGGCGGCGTCCATCACTATTTATTCTACAGCCAGCATGGTGACGAGAAGTTTCTCGGGCCTTTTTCGGGCGAACCTGCGTTTGTTGCGGGCCTTGTTGGGAACTATAGAGCCCTGGTTGAACGCAACAAATTTCCAGACTACAAGGCTCGCTTCTATGAAACATATCTGGCTCGTGTCCTTCAAGGCCACCGGCCTACGTTGACCCATGGGGATGTCCAGCAGAAGAATATTATGGTTGTGGAGAATACAAGTCGTGTAAATGGTGGGAGGTCATTTGACATTGTACTGATTGATTGGGAGAATTCAGGCTGGTTTCCTGACTTTTGGGAATTCTTCTGTGCATCGTATCCCCTGCATTTCGAGTGGGACGAAGAATGGTCCTGGCGAGTCCAGGAGTTTGTCCAAGTCTGGCCAGCTGAGATGGCCATCATGCAACTAATAGACAAGGACTTGGGTTGGTGAAGTAGGCTATTTCTAATCCACTTGTTTGATATCAAAGCTTTTAAAGGTAGCATCCAGGTTTGGATTAGTCCTCACTGTATAGCGGATTATTCATTGATCCACATTAACTAGTTAGGTGGAGCTACTTGGCAACCTAGACATTTACCATCTTTCCTGAAACAGTTACAAAAACCATCCTGTTAGAAAGCTAATCGTTGCCATTGCCTGGATGAGGAATCAGATCAAGCTGGCCTGCCTTGCTTGGTGCGTCGATACTATCTAGGCTGTTCCGGATTACCTACTAACATACGGACCTTGTAGTCGGGCAGCGAAGGTCCGGTGTGATGGGAAGCGTCCATGTGCGAATGTAAGAATCTAGAATCCCTACACTGCCTTTGCTCAACTACCTAGTGCATCCACAATCAAAAGGAGTGCAATTATCGTCCCAGTCGTCGTGGTGGTGCTCGAAGAGGCCGAGCAAAGCCCCTTGATTCTGCAGCCTGTTTGCCTCCGATAGAGACTCAGACGTTGACGGCATGTTCAGAAGGCACTGGTATGGCTCCTTATGCATTTATTGACTGCCAGTCATTCTGCAAATAGCAGAAAGCCAATCTAATGCTACTCCATAGGTGCTTTTGCTAGCGATGCCGTATACCATTATGGGGTGTCTGGTTCCACACCAAACAGCCTGGAGAATAGTGCAAGGACAGATGAGTCTCCTATCATCATATCTAATGCCAACCCTAAGCGAGACCCCGTTATCAGAGCGTACCGAAATGAAGATGATTTGTGAGTTGTGCAAGTCTGTATAGTCGCAGTATTTGACCAGAGTGCAGAGTCAATGCCTATTATATTTACATTCACCCTTACTTCCCAGTGCTCCCGCAGCCTGCTTGCCCACAGTATGAGGACCGCACAATAGCAATCCCCATTCCGGAGCTTGAACCGAGTCTTTGCAACTTTCCAACTGCTTTCACCTCTCCGTTCAGTCTTGCGCTCATGTCAATCCTCGTTTTGGTGCCTGTTATCAATGACCCGGACGCTTTCACGCAGCGGACTGTCGGCCTTCGTCGAGGATATGCAGCGTTGTTTGCAGCCATCGCATTCAACAAGGCTCAGGAAGCCATTGAAGATGATTCAGGCATCACCCATAATACAGCGGGAAACTGCGCATTCCAGAGCAACACTCCCTCTGAACTAGAACCAGTCCTGGCACTTCTATTGCTGAGCATGTACGAGCACTGCCAAGGGGGCAATCAATCAAAAATGCGTGCCCGCGCAAATCTTGCGCTCACCACAGCCATGGACTTGTCGCTGCATATCCTCGGTCCAGAAGCGCCGGAGAGCCTCGATGCCAAACGGCGGGCCTGGTGGGCTACGGTATACTCCCAAGACCCTCCATACTGGCTTTAATGACGCTTTCAGGTTTTCTCAGTCTATCAGTCATCGATTCGTAGCGGCGTGGTCAGCATACCTGATATCACCAATGTACTTGTTCTGACCATATCTAGCCGCCGATCATCTCCATGGACGATAGCCGAATAACCACTCCACTGACCGAGTTTCGGTGTTGCTTAGAGGTATGAATCCATTGGCTATCCCTGTTCAATAGTATGGTAACAGTGAAGCAGCCCTGGGCGCTCCTTGTACGAGCACAAGATGCGCTGCTGAAATCGTCTCTTATAGCACGACGAATCTCAAGCGAGGATGATGGAGGCAGACTTGCATCTTCTCTTTGTCATCAAATTCGTGCACTTGATGCGCATCTGATTGGGCTGATGGGGGAGTCTGATAGCTGCTGCTGCATCACAACCCAAGACGGCGCAGAGGCACTTGCAACACGAAATATGTGGGAGATAGCGCGGGCTTTTATCCATACGTAGGCACCCCTTCAAGGAATGGGCTTCGCTGCTGAAATTGACAATTCCAGGTCTCGCGTCAAGTTGCACCGCCTCCGTGCGTTCTCGGATCTCCCTTTTCTCAGTGAGTATACAGAGGACAAGCCCAATATGGAGGCATCGTCATTGCTCGCGAAATCCCCATATTCTACTCGGAGGGCAGATATTGCAGCGATATTCGCCACATCCGAGCATGACTCTGCACTTATATGTTTGAAATCCGCACTTACCGTCTCTCGCGTCTTCCGCCGGCTCCCATCGCCAGACCCATTCTACTCTGACACCGGCTTTCTGGCGAATACGCCGCCACGCAGAACATCTGCTTCTCCCACTAGTCCCCGGTCACTGCCTTACATGGCGTGTTGCGAGATGGAGAGCGCGTGCGTGCTTATTTTGCTGCTCCATAGAACCCGCACTGCATTATCACTGGGAGACTTTAAGCCCGTTTATCATCTGCTCAGCAATCCACAACAAGAGACGGAGAAGCAGGATGCAGAGAGATTGAGTGAGGAGTTGGATAACGGAATTGGGGTCCTGAGAGACTCGCTACGCAGGGACAGCATATTCAATGCGGTCAGCAGTATGGCAAGTCAGGTCGATACGCTTTACAATACCTTGTTGGATGGCTAGCTGATGTAGGCTGATTGGCTGGTAAACGACCAGAAATACATTCTGTACTTCTTACTGGCTCGGAGTTTGAAATATTTCAATCACCGGCTCCACTTCGGTGATTGATCTTAACACAGGATATGACCTGCTAGTATGCCTGAACAAGCCACAGGCCTTGTCTTCGATTGGCTAATTGTATTGTGTTTGAAGAGGCCCAGTGATGTTTACTCGACCTTATGTAATGCCAGTTCCTGGATATATAACTGGCACTTGATCTTTTCATCTACTCTAAATAAAACAGACAGAATCAGAATGTCCTTCTCGTTCGATATCCCACCCCCAAAGCCCTCCAGCGAGCGCTACTTTGACGTAGGCAGCTACACCTGGGAGATCACCACCTCAAGCCCCGAAGCCCAGCGCTGGTTCGACCGCGGCCTCGTATGGACCTACTCGTTCAACCATGAAGAGGCTTGCAGCTGCTTCAAGCAGGCCATTTCCCACGACCCCGACTGTGCCATGGCCTACTGGGGTTTTGCTCTGGCCGCTGGTCCCAACTACAACAAGACCTGGGCCATGTTTGATATCAAAGATCTGGCAAAGACCGTTCCAACCTGCCATAAAGTTGCTAAGCTAGCTCTTGAGAAGGCCAACGCGCTCGAGGCCACGATAACTCCTGTCGAGAAGTCGCTCATCGAAGCACTCCAGAAACGATACTCAATGGCCGAGTACAACGAGGAGGTGGACTTTTCCATATCCAACAAGGCTTACGCAGACCACATGCGCGAGGTCTATCACACCTTTGGCTCTGGCAACCTCGACGTCATTGCTCTCTTCGCCGATGCGATCATGGTCTGGAAGGCGAGGCAGTTCTTTGATGCGCAAACCGGCGAGCCCATTTTCTCCTCGCCCGTGCTCGAGGTCAAGACGCTCCTTGAAACCGGCCTGCGCCAGCCTGGCGTAATCACACACGCGGGGATCCCACATCTGTATATTCACCTGATGGAACGCTCCAACACCCCCGAGGCTGCCCTCCCAGCAGCAGATATCATCCGGGACCTGGTCCCTGACGCGGGCCACATGGCGCACATGCCCACGCACCTGGACGTGCTTGTTGGCGACTACTGGCGGTCGATGAACTACAACAAGAAAGCAACTTTGGCCGACGACAAATTCTTCGCTACGCATGGCGGCGTCAACTTCTACAGCTTCTACCGCCTGCACAACTACCACTCGCTCATCTACGCAGCCATGCTTGCGGGCCGCGCGGGCGTTGCTCTCGAATCTTGCGATCGCATGGAAGCCACAATTACAGAGGAGATGCTCCGTGTGGACTCGCCGCCCATGGCCGACTGGCTTGAGTTCTTCTGCTCAGTCCGCGTGCACGTCCTCATTCGATTCGGAATGTGGGATGCGCTCAAGGCGATACCAGTCCCGGAGGATCAGGAACTCTACTGCGTGACCACGACGATGACGCACTATGGCAAGGGGATTGCATATGCTTCGACAAACGACCTGCAGAACGCAGACGCGCAGCGCCGACTCTTCCGAGAGTCCGCGAAGAACATCCCACCCACCAGGCTGGACTACCCAAACCGCATCATAGACATCTTAAAGGTCGCAACGGCAATGCTGGACGGTGAAATCGAATATCGGCGAGGGAACTACGGTGTCGCTTTTGACTCCCTCCGTACAGCAATCAAGGCCGAGGACGCTCTGATGTACACAGAGCCCTGGGGCTGGATGGTCCCCGCGCGCCATGCATATGGGGCCCTCTCCCTCGAGCAGGGGCTTATCCAACAGGCAGCGGAGACGTATGCGGAGGATCTGGGGTTGAGTAAGACCCTCACCCGAGCGCATCAGCACCCGCGGAATGTATGGGCGTTACATGGGTATTATGAGTGCTTAAAGAGGCTGGGGAGGGAAGGGGAAGCGCTGATTATTGGCGAAATGTTGCGGCTGGCGCAGGCGGAGACAGATGTACAGATTGGGTCGTCCTGCTTTTGTAGACTGGGATGTCCAAAGGCCAAGGGAGATTGTTAATAGAATAAATATATATTTAAGCATAAATATATCAGTAGTATAGAGACCAGTCCAACTGTCTTACATCTGATTACATGATACAAGGTGCGAACAACTGGTACATTAAAGATTGAGAAGAATAAGTATAATCTGAAACAAAAAGAAAAGAAGAAAGTGAGTGGAGAATGGCAGATGATGTAACAACTTTATAACAGTTAAGAATAATCTAGTGCTTATAGTGTAAAGGACGGAATAACGGCACAGTCTGGACAGGTGGCACACGGCCCGAAGAATGTTGCCACGGCCCGAATAGTGTCACTTATACACTATATTGGAGCATAAGACTAACTGTCCTCGTCCCGAATCAAGGGCCGGAATAACGGCACAGCCAAACCGTTGCCCCACGGCCCGAACAGTGACAGATGTTGTGCGGCCCGAGTCCTCTTATACACTGGGTTGGAGCATAATCTGTCCTCGTCACCTATGGTATGGACAGCACATTGTGGAAACAGCATGCCCTGCCGTGTTTCAACTGCTTCAGATCTGGTTATCATGTACCTACCGCCTGGAATCTATATATTGGACAATCTCCGTAGGTTGAGATCAAGAAATCACACTTATCATCTCATAAGAAATGACCATTACCAAGGAAGAAGTCCTCACAGGGAGCGCTCCCCGGAGACTCCTTGCTGCTCATGTCGACGCGATTGCAGCCACAAATCCAACTCGACGATTTGGCTTAATTCCCAAAGGCACGCATGCTGCGGCTGGCTTTCGAGAAGTGACCTTTGAGGACTTGCGCCGTGCCGTGAACACCATGGCATGGTGGTTAAACGAGCATCTGGGTGAATCAGACAATCGAACCATTGCATACTTGGGGTGCAACGATGTCCGCTATATTATTCTCATGCTGGCATCCCACAAGACTAATTACACGGTGCGTGACAAAGATCTGTACTGGAGTCTGATAACGGCTGATCGTGGTGTAGCTATTTCTCCCGTCGACTCGGTTGCCAAACAATGCATACGACCATGTCCTTCACGCAACGCAGACGACACAGTTGCTTTTCAGTCAGGAGAAGCAACAGCTGGTCTCACGATTGACCGGTCCCAGCAAGGCCATTCCCTCCCTGGAAGTCCCCAGCATTACGGAACTGTTTGACGTGTCTGGCCACGCCCACTATGAATGGACCCCTTCTTTCGAAGAAATGGAAAATAGGGTTGCCTTTGCAATCCACAGCTCAGGAACGACAGGTATGCGGAAGCAACTAACCGTGAGTGTCCTGCTGACCCCATTCTTCAGGAATGCCCAAGCCGGTATACCTCACCCATGGCTTCTTAGGCACCATTGACTACGGCGCCCTTATGCCGCGTCCCAAAGGCCGCTGCTTGTCATTTTTTAACGACCTAGCCTCGACCGATTCTCAGCAGAAGGACCTCGTTCTCTCGGTCACGCCCTATTTCCATCTCATGGGCCTCGTCTCATTCTTCGAATCCATATTCCACAACCTTCCCTTCGTGGCCAGCCCAGACCAGCCATTGTCGGTCAATTTCTTAACCGACATTGTCCATCACACACGCCCCACTGTTACTATACTGCCGCCCTCCATCCTGGAAAACATGAGCGAGTCGGATGAAGCCCTAGCATGCCTCAGCAAGCTCAAGTTTGTTTGCTATGGCGGGGCGCCTCTAGCCCCAGAAGTCGGGGCCAAACTGAGCCAGTACACCCAGCTACGAACCCCGATCGGGTCCTCTGAAATGGGCGTGATTAGCTCGCTGGTGCCACAGCACCACGATGACTGGGGATGCTTTGAATGGAACCCGGCCTATTGTGTCGAGATGCAAGCCATTGGCGATGACCTGTACGAGCTCGTCCTCCCCCGAGTCGAGAACTCGCGCCTCATGCATGGGGTCTTCCACACATATCCTGACCTCAAGGAGTACCGGTCCAAGGATCTGTACGTGCGACACCCCAACAACCCGAACCTGTGGCGGTATCATGGACGGTTCGACGATGTGATTGTGCTCAGCAATGGCGAGAAGCTGAATCCCATCTCGGCGGAGAAAGTGATAGAGGGCCATCCGTCTGTGCATCGCGCCCTGGTCATCGGCCAGCGCCGCTTTCAGACCTGTTTGATCATTGAACCGTCCTTGGATCTGGCCAAAGACGCCATCGACGAGTCGAGCTTTATCGAGAACATCTGGCCCCTGATCCAGGCCGCCAACCAGACACTTCCGGAATACGGCCAGATCATGAAACAGATGATTCGACTCGCTTCTCCTGACAAGCCATTCCAGCTGACTCCCAAGGGAACAACCCAGAGACACGCGGTCAACTTGGCCTATACAAAAGAGATTGACGAGATCTATGCTGCCCAGGATGAACAACAAGCCCAAGTCAAGTTACCGGCTGGAACTGACTATGAAAGCTTGCGAGGCTACTTGCAAACCATTGTCTCGTCCCTCACTGGTCAGTCGCAGGTCTTCAAGGACAGCGACGATCTCTACGCACTGGGCCTCGATTCGATGCGTGTGATCCAGCTCAGCAAGATTCTGGGAAGCTCCGTCAAAGCACATAACGGAGAGTTGGACATAAAACGACTCCATGCTCAGGAGCTTTATGCTCATCCCACCCTGGAAAAACTCACCTATCTGCTCCAAGAAGTGCTGCAAGAAAAGACGGCCTCCATCCCAGTCATGTCGCGTACCGAGCGAATCGCCGAGCTGCTTCACAAGTACACGGATGATCTTCCAGTCCGTGCCCTCGGTGCCAGAGATCTTCCAAAGTGCTCGACTGTCATCGTGACTGGCTCCACCGGCTCTCTTGGAACTTACCTGCTGTATGGCTTGTTGTGCGATGCGCAGGTGGCCAAGGTCTACTGTCTGAATCGGACAGCAGATGCGGCTGATCGCCAGTCGGCTGGCTTCGAGCAAAAGGGGTTGGACACTTCTCTACTTGCTGATAAGAGCAAGGTAGAGTTCCTTCATGCATCCTTTGGGGAGAGACACTTCGGTCTGAAGGACAGTGTTTACCGGACTCTGCTGGACTCGGTGGACATGGTCATCCACAACGCATGGAAGGTCAATTTCAACCACCCAGTCTCAACATTCGAAGATCCTCACATTCGAGGCGTTCGTGAGTTCATCAACTTTAGTCTTGAAAGCCGCTACAACACGCACATTGCCTTTGTCTCCTCCATCAGTACAGTCTCCGCCTGGAAGCCCTCTTCCGCAGAGGAATCGATGGTTCCGGAACTACCAATGGAGACCGTGGATTCCGCTCTGGAGCAAGGCTATGGCGAATCCAAGTATATAGGCGAGATGATCTGTACGGAGGCATCCCGGAGATCCAAGGTGCCCACAAGTGTCCTGCGGGTTGGACAGATTGCGGGCCCGGATAGTCAATTAGGGCTGTGGAACCCGCACGAGTGGCTGCCAACCATCGTGAAGACATCTATTTCCATGGGCCAAGTGCCCGGGGAACTGGGAAGTTTTGTAGTGGACTGGGTCGCCGTGGTAAGTAGCCTGGTCCCAAATGGGATCATCTTCCCTTCTCTAACAAGACATAATAGGACACGCTTGCGAAAATCACCATCGAGATCGTGCACCACCGTCGTCTCGCAGCAGCAACGTCGGCTTCTCAATACGCTGTCTTCCATCTCACAAATCCCTTCCGGGCACCATGGGCCGATCTGATTCCGGCCATCCAAGCACGGTATCCAGCGCAAGTGGTGTCGTTTATGGACTGGCTGGACGCACTAGGATCCGTCCAGAATTCCTCAGCGGATGATCTTGTTGACAAACCGGCTCTCAAGCTCTTGGACTTTTACCGCGCCGTTGCTGGTAGCACTGACCATGGTCCGATTCTCAGTGTCGAACGGACCAAGGAAGTCAGTCCGACCATGGCCTCACTCGGACCGGTATCGAAGAGTCAAATGTCCAACTGGTTGAATCAGTGGGCTTTTTGATGGTTGGCATGACGGTTATAAGATCTCCATACAAAGCGGTGATGGGCTTAGAATAGAATACTAGATAGACGGATATCTTATTTTGTTCCACAATTGAATTCATGGGAGCTTGTCTCGGTGGCAGCTGCTTTTGATACTTTACACCAAAATGCTGCACAGGGCAGACCATCCCTTTCAAGCAGGTCTCATGTATTGCGGCTGCCTTCTGAATTTGCAGATACAGAGGTTAGCCCTTATATCTGGAGCAAGGGTTAGCTTAGGTTTACCAAGTAAACCTGTCTCCTACATTCTATGCACCTCATATCACGCAGTTCGGCATCTTTTCGGAGACAGTAACTTCACAACTTCATCATTATTCCAATCATATCTCTCAGCCCAGTCAAGTGCAGTTTCACCATAGTTGCTGCATATACTTGTGTCTGCACCATGATTCTCAACAAGGAGCTTCACAGTATCCAGATCATACATGGTGAATGCATGCATTAGTGCTGTCTCACCCTGCCAGTTTTGCACATTAACATCCACCAACTTGTTTTCCAGAAGGAATCGAACCAGCTGCGAATCTTGCTGGCAAATTGCAGTCATTAGGGCTGTTTGACCGTTTGTCCGGTCTGGGATGTTAGGGTCCACCAACTTGTTCTCCAGAAGGAATCGAACCAGCTCCGAATCTCGGTAGTGAATTGCAGTCATTAAGGCTGTTTGAATGTTTGTCCAGTCTGGAATGTTAGGGTCTACGCCTGGCAGGGAGAGGAACATGCGGATCATAGCGAACTGCTTGTTGGAGATTGCTGCTTGGAGGCCCGGATTTGGATCAGCCTTGCCTGTCTCAAGCAGCATGTGGACGATGTCTTTGTAGTTCTTTTCAACTGCGTAGGAAAGTGGGTACTTGAATGGGTATACTGTAAACATTTAGTACTTGAATTGTAAAATGGAAATAAGCACACTCACGGCATCCTAGGTTTGGGTCAGCCTTGCCGACATCCAGAAGGATTCGGGTTATCTCCAAGTCTCCTTGAACGACTGCGACAAAAAGGGCAGTATCCCCGTTGTCTGCTATTGCATTCGGTGATGCAGAGCCGATGTACAGCAAAGCTTCCACGATTTCCTTGTATCTGAAGTGAACTGCCGCCATTAGCACAGTTCTGCCGCCATGGCCCGTCAAGTCAGGGTCAACGAGCTTGTTGCGCAGCAATAAGGCAACCACGTCAACAAGGCCCTTCTCTACCGCCAGCCATAGTATCCTCGCATTTGCTGTATTGCTCTCAATCAATGCCAGGCCCAGACGATTTGCAACAGTCTGGAGAGCCGGCATTCCTAACGGCTCCGTTGCAATGGCTTGTGCACTTTGCAGCAATATCTTCATAACATTCTTGTTTCCGCTCTCCAAAGCAGCCATGAATATTTCATTGCTGCTCCGCCTGTCTAGGTCACTCCCAACCCTTGTGTTTTCCAGAAGCAGCCTCACTACATCTGCTGATCCGTTCGTCGCGGCCAGTGTAAGCGCTGTTTCGCTTTTAGGACATGCGAAATTAGGATCAGCTCTGCCGTCCGCTAACAGAAGAGTGATGACTTCACGGTGCCCTGCCCTAGCAGCATACATAATTGGCGACAATCCGTCCAGGCCTGCCAGATTGGGGTCGGCAGTCGCGGTTGATAGCAGAGACAGAACTATACCCGAATATCCTAGTTCCGAGGCAATTGAGAGAGGCGACAAGCCATCGTCATCAACCAGATTGGGATCTGCATCGCTGCAGTGCAGAAGGATGTCGACAACATCCTGGTGCCCATGCCTTACAGCCAGAATCAGAGGTGTCTGGCCGTAAGGATCCCGACTATTAATCTCTGGACCCGGGCTTTCCTCCAGCAAGTCCTCGAGTAGTGTCACAAGGCCAAATCTGGCCACCAAGTGAAGGCCGGTTGCTCTAGACTGAAGATCATCAATAACGAGAGAGAGGGATACGTAAGTGTGGTCATTGGCTGGAAGCATTAGATCCACGGAGCCAGTCAACCATACGTTCTGGAGAAATCGTTTCGCAGTTTTGCGCACCCCTTGGTCCGTTTGAACCTGCCTTGTATGTTCAGCCCAGAAACGGATTGTATAATCCAGGAATGCGGTCTGTTCCGATTTTGCTGCGAAAGGATCGAACATCAGGTACTTAAGGCAAGCCAACGTTATCTCTCTACGGGACTCGGAGATCCAAGGGATTTCATGCTGGTAATCCTCAAGATACTGATAGGCTGTGAGGTGGACGAATTCAATCTTCCCGGACATGGGACTTAGAACGACAAGTCCCGAACAGTACGAGATGACAGTTTGCATATCTGGCGGAGCATAATCCATGTCCAGGCGGTTCATGTCCCTTTGGCTCTGGGCTGCGAGAGCCTCTTGGAGTTCTTTAGCCTCCAAGGGTCGCCGTGCATAGAAAACCCAAGAAAGAACACGATGAGCCCATTCGCGGCGTCCTGATTTTGCTATCATGTCCAAAGTCTTTTCGTATGCTTCACGATGAGGGTTTCTGGAACGGTGCTTCTCGATATTCTCCAGTTCGTCCTGTATCTCCCCTCGAGTGCACTTGTTCTTTACAAGGTTGAGGAAAAGCCGGACCAGAAGAAACCTGGATGCCTTAGTACTCGAGACCTGGATGGAGGAGGGTCTTACACTCCCTTTGCGGCCCTGATGAGCACCTGTTTGAAGCGGTCAATTTCTGAGGATTCGTCGGGTATTTTGTAAAACATGGCGAAATCAAAGTTGCGGGCAATGTATGTCTCCATGTCTCTGTCAGCTGCAATGATTTCTAAGAAACATGTACTCATAGCCCTAAATCCCTCTTCAATGAGAGTGTTAAAGCGGGAAGTCAACATAAAGCGAGCCCCTAGTTCCTGCAATCGGTGAACAGCATCGATAACCTCACTTAAACTCTCCGGCGAACATTCATCTAGGGCATCAATGACAATAAAAACTAGATTATACTGCTCAATGACGCGGGATAATATATCAGCGATTTCAAGCAACGAAGGCACCCGGCCAGCGCGATGTAGCTGGGTAACTTCATGTGGCAATGACGGGAGAGTCTCTACCAGCTGTCTCAAAATGGTTCGATACATATGAATGAGGGTTTGTTCGGATTGCAGTTTGTAGTTGAAGTATAGAAAGGCCGCAGCTGAACGCTGCTCTTCTCGCCCTTTCTGAAGCCTTTCGATGACCATTGAGGCCACACTGGTCTTTCCAGCGCCAGGCAGTCCTGGACAGAAGAGCGTTGTCACATCTTCACTTCCCTGTGCCCAGGCTGTGAAGCCTTGGTGGTCAGTGAATGTTTTACCCGAGTCGTGGTCCAGATGCCGTTGGATATCAGCGTGCTGCGACTGATAGTAGTCTGGAGCAAGCCAATCCAGAGCCCTCCGGCGCTCTTCCTGCCGTTGCGTCTGTAGGAGAGGTTTTATATCGTCATTCAGTTTTTGGAACTCTTTGTCCACTGTACCGTGATTCCAATTAGCAGCCTGACATATTGCATAGGGTTAGTTTAGGGCCACTCACGCTTTCCAATGATGTCTGCCGCTCTCTGGGCCCTTGCAACCTGCGTCACAGGAATGACCTCAAGAAGTTGTTTGGCAAATGCAGCACTCACGGCCGCAGCATATGGCTGCCAGCGTTTACTCTTGTGGGAGTCTGAATAATCACAGATTCCCCGTATCACAAGGCATGGGAAATGATTGCTCAGGCCAGCAGCCTCCATCTCGAAACACAACACACCGTGCGCTTTGCGAAGCTTCTCTCGGGTGACACTGTCTCGCATGACCTGGTTTCCCGACGCAATCAATCCGCAATGGATGACTGGATCTGTCGAGTCCCTCGGTCTTCGAGACACCAATCGGTCTTCGAATCTAGCGCAGTGGATATCCTGACAGGAACGATCAATGTCAGCATGTCGGAAGCCTTCCACATATAATTGATCATTCGCGACCCCTTGATACTGCCAATCCTGGCTTTTTCTAGGATACTTCCCCCTGATTTCAGCAATCTGTCGGGACACTGATGAGCCTTCGAGCTCAATGCGCGACAACAGCTTTGTGAGCGCCGTCAGAAGCACGTTGGGCGGCCGATTCAAATACCCAATGTCGACGAATCTCCCATCCGAAAGCGTCTTACCGAAATCATATTGGATAACACCGCCTGTCATCGCAATCATTGGTGACTCAGTCATAGTGCATGGATCGATATCCGCTTACCGTGATGCGGCCCCGGTTTACTCACGACAATATCGCCCAGCCTGATATCCTCTTCGGCTTTCTCGCTCGGGGGACCCGGTGCACCACCTCCGACTCCAACCATCAAACCGATCTTAATGTTTGGAAAGCTCCGGAGCATATCTTTGGCAACTGCTGTTGCAGAGCTCTCTCCTACACTGCCAAGGGGCAGACAGCCGATGACGACATTATGCAACCCCATCCGACCAAGAGTGTACGCGTTTGTGTCGTCAGAGTCTTGGTCGAGTGATGGATGCTCCTCATCTAAAAGCGCTGTTGCAGCGGCTGCCTCGACTGGGAGGGCACAGATCCATCCCACCTGATAGTCGAATTGTGTAAGGGGCTCAGTGGCGGGCATTGCGGGGAGCGAACAGGAGATGATACAGACGAGACATCAATATCTTGTGTTTGTTGACATCATTGTTCCGTTTATCAGCGACCATCTATCAATGCTTATGGGTGTTGGATTAAGGGATTGTGCTGACAGCTGGAGACGGACTATTTGTCTAGCACAGCCTTGTGGCTATGCAAAACACTGCCTCCATCTTGAGGGATATGACGGATTTCCAAAGAAGAAAAAGAAGGCTGAGGAAGAGGAACATGAGTCGTTAGGTATGTGGGCCTTAATAGTTTTCTATATCGAGTAATATTGAAGATGTTGTCAATCAAGTATGAAATTGGCTTGAAAGTGTGATATTATATATATGTCTATCATGCTCACATGGTAAGGAGAATCTCTATGACGATGAACATCCAAAACAACAAAAGGTCCAACAATGCGCTGAATAAAATAGTTACCCAATTCCCGCTTTAGCCTATTCAACTGGCCCCCCGGAGGGAGAAGATCCAGCCGGCACATTTTCCGACGCGGACGCTCGCCTCATTGCCTCGAGATGCTTCTGCGACAGGGCGGCGTACTTGCACCGCTTCCGGATCAGTGGCCCAAACCTGTAGAAGAGAAAAGGAAGCGGCATGCACAGGACCGATAGAAACGCCGGGATGGTCGAGGCCCAATGGATACCCAGGCCCCGGTACATGTACGAACTGAACAAGGGGAATATGGCCCCGAATGAGTATCGAAATACAGACATTCCTGCCAGCACAGACGCTGCGTAGATGGTGTAGGAGTCGATCAGGTAATTGACAATCCCCATGTAGATAAGGAGCAGCCCAAAGCCAAACGGGACCAGAGCCGCGACGCTGCACAGCCAGTGTATGGCCGGGGAGTTCGTCCATGCAAACCAGAAAAGGCCGATGGGGATGGATACGGCAGAAAGCATTGAAGGAGGCAGGCGGGCCTCTGGTGGTGCGAACCCATTGTGTCTTTTTTGTGCTTTAGTGTATCGCTTGTTATCGAACACAGTATACACACTGCCACAAAGCACCCCGATCATGACCCCGAGGAAGGGAAGGCCGCCCACACCGGCATTCCATCCTCGATAATCCTGGTAGACAATTGGGACTGCTTCAAATAGCATGTAAAGCACCCCGTAGATAAGGGCGGCGTAGAAGGTAAGCAGAAGCACAATAGGTTCAGTGAAAAGAAGCACCCAAGGTCGCGAGAGCGCTATCTTCAGCCGCCGGCCAACAGTCGTATTAGCCCGTCCAAGATCGAGTTTACTTTTGTAGTGTTTCCCTGTCAAGAGGGACAGTCTCGCCGCTCGTTTGCGCAGCAGGACCGGTGCATAAGTCTCAGGGACGAGGAACACCATGAGGACCCAAGCCAGACCTGCACAAGCAGCTAACAAGCCCTCAACCCATCTCCACCCGGCATTCATTCCAAGGAAGCCACCGATGAGGGGCCCGAGAGCGGGACCTAGTACGCAATTTAGTAATGGTGCCGCAGATTGAAGCAGATAATACCTATGTAAGGAGTGGACGCAAAGAGAAGCATCGCCAGCCCTCTCTGCCTCGCCGCAAACATATCCGATATGACGCCGCCAGCATTGGTCAGAGGCGCCGAGCCAGAAACCCCGCCGAAGAACCGGAGTATCAGCAAAGTTTGAATATTCTGGGCGCCTGCACAACCCGCCGAAAACGCGGCGAGGATAAGGAACGAGAGCAAGAATGGGACTTGTCGACCGATGGTCTCACTCAGCGGCGCCCATAGCAGCGGTCCCAGGGCAAATCCAAGGACAAACAGCGACAGACCAAGAGTAGCCACTTCTCTGCCAACATCGAACTCATCGATGACCTTCTGCATACTGCCACTGTACGCGGAAGAAGTCAGTGATATGACAAAGGTCGCAAACGCTGTAGCAAGTGTAGCGGCAACCTTTCTTGCCATACTGAACTGGAGGGGATTGCGAGGATCGACCTGCAACCAATTCACCACGTATGGCTCGTCCTCGGTACCTGAACCAGCATATTGGTGATTTAGCACTTCTGTAGTGATGACCTGCTGATCAACCACCAGTTGCCAGAAAGGGATATAGTTGTGGTATTCTTGCTTTGGGCTCTCGTCAATGACCATGTTGCTTTGATACAACTGTTTTGACGAGGACCAGCCTTGGGTAATGAAGGAATAAAATCTCTTTAGGGTTGGCATTTGGTGCTCACTGGACCTTTCGGTGCGACGGCAATCGGCATCGGATAATTATCCGACATCCAGTATGTGTAGGTTCCGCGCGATCCCGCGGGAAAGGCAAAAGCCGTTTCGGAATACGGAAATATTTGGTCCAAAACTTCTTATTCAAAACAGCAATGGCCGGAGAGGATACATCCAAAAAATCTGGTGTTGGCTTGACAGCAGTATCATAAAGAGCAATGCATTAATATCAAGTTCAAAAAGCCACGGTTTCTGTCCTTGTAACTCAAGTATCGGCTTCATAAATGATATACTTCCTACAGCAGGCATAATCATAATACAGCCCCACTCTACCGTCTGGCCCTTGACAGTTCCCTTGCAAGGCATCTCGCCCTCGGAGCCGACCTTGCCAGATCCACCGAATTGTCTCACGGAGTCGCTAATGATGTCCATGATGTCCTGGGCGCCGATGCAATAGTCAAATAACTTGGGGCGTCGGTGTCTGGAGTGTTGCCGTTGACATTCTCGGGCCGTCAAGTGTGTATCGGCTTTATGCCGTGAAGGTCATTCGAGTGCCTCTGTAAGTGGTCTTCCACACAGCTATCGCACCAGCCCACGGATGAGGAGCATCGACTCGGTTCCATCGCTCTGACGGCGACAGGGTAATCTTATCAACAACGGCCTGGTCAGTACAATGCAGATCAGTCCAGTTCCCCGTCCTATCTTTGACTTGCAAGGGATCATGTTAGTCTGATGCTTAAAAGAGCACGGCGTCAAAGAGGACATACTCCTGGATACCCCCAGTCAATCACAACCCCATCAAGGTTATTCTCCTTGATAAAGTTAGCTGAGCAGAAAATGTTGTAGGTCCTGGGCTGGGCAGAGAAATCCCAACCGCCAGTATAATCTGCATTAGGAGAATCAACTTACCTGACCCATAATTACAATAAGCATTCAATGGGCGGGGATTAAGCAAAGTCAACCCTAAGAATCTTACATACAGGATCAGAGTAACCCTAACTAAATGCCAAGGTGGCATAATCTTGCTAAAACCATTCTCTACTTGAATCACAACGCTATGCGCTTGGCTGCATCCACGATGTGACCATTCATCAAGTTTGCCAAATGCTACAAGGCGACACTAGTATCAGCCTGTTCAAGCCGCATCCAGGGGCTGAGACACCACCAACATATTAAACCCCGGCCCCCATACTTGTTCCTGCTGCGTTATACCATCACGGCCACGACTATTATGCGCTTGTCTTCTGCGAGCTGGCTTATGCTGGCCCTCTGTCTCGGCCTTGCTTTCAGTCAGACCTCTATTACAGCCAGGGTTACGGAAGTAGACCTGATCTTTCCGCGCAACGAGAGCTATTCCCCCTCGCCACTGACCCCGATTGTATTCGCCATCCAAAACCCGAGTCTGCTCTCGAGCCTCAACCCGGAAATTTCGTATTATATTGAGCAGCAAAATGTCAACTCTAATGAAAGCGTCTTTACATCAGGCTTGATCCGACTCTCGAATATCAATTATACGACAAGTGACCCATATCTTCTCTATTGGAGCGTCGGAAAGTTCGATATTGAGGGGACATTTGTGATGGCGTGGGAGCTCATGATGAACAACTGCACTCACTCTTCGCAAAGCAACACATTGTCTTTTGGGTATTTCGACACAATCCGCCATCAGTTGTATTTCTCCACCAAGAATGGCGCTTCGTCGCCGGACCTTGTCTCTGCAGGCAAGGGTGATGCCTGCGACCAATACCAAGCCCAAGCCGTACAAGTGCCAGATCTTTTGCCAGTACCATCTACACGAACCTGGGGCGCACCATCCTGTGCTGCGACCGTGGATGCATTGGCGACTGCCAGCCCTTGTGAGGTCAAGATAGATTCTACAGCTGCCGCTAGTATTTCTGCGGCCCTGACTTCCTCAGCCTGTGCTAACCCACTCCGCACGGGGATAAGCTGCCCAACCCCGTCTCCAGAGAGTGCGGCCTCTGTGGCCCAATTACCCGGCAGAGGGTCCTGGACATTGCTGATTGGAATGGTGGTTGTTTATTGTCTCTAACTCACACGGTGAGACATGTTCACTTTGTCTTGCAGGAACGGTTCAATTCGTTGTACGCTAGTCTTTTGGAATCTCCAGTTATAGGATAATAATATGCTTGGGCTCCATCTCATATGATGGACTGAAAGCTATCAAATCCACAGGCACACATTTAGTAGTTCTTGGCCGAAGCTATGACTGCCCGATGTCACCCTGACAAGGCGTTTACCCGGGTTATAGGGCAGCGGCTGAACCGGGAGGAGCCGGATCTGCACCTCGAGTTTCCCTTTTTCTCTCGATTCACTAAAGCAATGGGTTACAAAGCTATTGTCCTGGGACTACTCCCTCAATTGCTCTCTGCTAGTAATGTCTGCAGCTTCTCCGTGGCAGCCAACAAAGGTGATACTTGCGAGTCTTTCGCTGCGTCCCCGGGACAACCCCGGTGTCTCATGCCCTACACTCACCGCTGGCCGGAGCCACTGTGTCATTGGCACTGTTACGGGCGACCCAGAGACCTTGACTAAATCTCGGATCCGATCTTTTGCCTGATCTCAGATCCTTACAGTTTGGTCTCACCTAGTTGTAAGAAGCACATAAGAAGGCACTATTATTAGTCCTGTTAAATTTGCATGATTCAGAAATATAACCTTATTTTTTAACGAATTAATGAATTCTTATTGCTGTATTAAATGTGAGGTTGCTTCCAAAATTACTAGTGCTCGAATATATATTTTGATGCTCAGATGCCTAATCGAGACGTTTTTTGCCCGAACTGTATGCACCATGCACGACCGATTCCTAGGCCACGGGCCTCTTCATCAGCTGACAACATTAAGTATACTTTTTTAATGGTGCTTAGGCCAAGGAGGTGGCTGGTAGGACCAAGCGAGTCTTGTTTGTATATTATGTATATATATGTTGAGCAAGCTTCACTGATAGAAGTTGAGTAAGTTATCTCCATCAGTGGCCGCCCACTTTTCCGCTTCCCCACTTGCCCACCTGCCCAGGCGGATAAGAAGAGGCTTAGATCACGATGACCAGCTGGAGGAGGATTGCATCACATCAACAACTCCACCACTTTATTATCCCCCATAATGGTATTTCAAATCTACAATGCCAGCAACCTCGCGTTCCAGGACTACCTTGCCATTGTGCAGTCGGCACGCACGTTAGCCGACGGGTACGACAAAAAGGTTTGGAGAAGCCCACAGCCAGGCTGGAGATTATCCACCCACGTACCTTGAACACGCTGACCTGGACGCGGGGCTCTAGGACGAGGAAAGATTACGGGCCGTGCTGGCGCCGACTGTTGAGGTCGATTATCGCCTCGTCTCGACAACGATACAGCAAAGAACATGCAGCAGGGAGGAGTTTATCACTGATTTTCTCTCTCCTGATTTATTAGGCTGCGAAACCCTCCTCACCCAGCATCTTTTGGGCCAGCCGTACTTCAAATCCGTGGCGGAAGACGAGATTGTGGTTGAGTGGCAGCAAATTGCAGGCCATGGGAGGTGGATTCGGGATTCTCACCCACTCAAGAAACAGGTCGATAAGACAAGTGATGGCAAGTCTTATATGGAGCAGAAATACATCAAGATTGACGGTGTATGGAAGTTGGCTCTCCTAAAGCCTTCTCTTTTGTATGAAATCGGCGAATTTGGAGACGTCATGGCCGATCCAGAAGAGAAATCGCATTAGATTTGCTTAAGTCAGTTAATTAAGAGACGGTATAAGAATTCCAAATGATGTCAAATGCCAAATCCCTCGTCGAGCTACACCTTCAGCTGAACCGCTGGAGTGATGCGCCCCCGGCATTGGCCAAACCCGAATTTAACTCCATTCGCCCTGCTCACACACCATCCTTCAATAATGAGCTCGTCGCTGTCTTCTAGCCACAGGGGTCCGTCACTCTGCAATGCCGGCAGGGCAGCAGAGGGAAGCGATCGCTCCAAAAGACACGCCAGGCCTGTTTTGTGTCCCTCATGATTGGTCCTCTGAGTAGGAGCAAGGAAGGGAATGTTAGCACCAACGGTCGCGCAGGGTTAGGAGGAGTACGTACTGCACTGGATATAGTCCCCGTTCCGAGGATATCACCAGTACTGAGGCCTTCGCCTGCGCTGGCAAGGTGGGTAAGCTGCTGATACGGGGTCCAGTAAAGCTCATTCAGGTTGGTGTCTGTGACGTGATACGATCTTCCGTTTCCTAAACCCGTCAGCCTGGAAACGACCCTAATCAGGAAGCTACCGGGGACAGTCTTACTTATTATTCGAGCAGAAAGCTTGATATCGAACGTAGCCTCTTCCCTGCCTCCGCTCCAGGTAAGATGGGGCAGCGGCGGCGGGTTCTGTTGAACCACGACAGCACTCTGGGCCGATTCAAGGGCATCCATTGTCACAATCCAGGGTGAAATGGAAGTCGCGAACCCTTTGCTATGAAAGGGACCCAGAGGAGCCATTTCAAACGCCTGAATATCGCGCGCGGACCAGTCGTTCAAGAGCACGAAACCAAAGATGTGGTCCTTTGCATCCTGGATATTGAGAACACGTCCACGCTCCAAGGGCTGCGAGACGAAAACACCCATTTCGAGTTCAAAGTCCAATTTCTTGGACGGCCTGAAAGCAACGCCGCCGGCTTCGTCCTTGATGACCCCGTGGGGGCGGGTCACAGTAGGGCTTACCGTGAGACTCGACGTACGACCGTTGTACACGCTTGGAATCGCATACCAATTCGGCAATACCGATAGATTCATTATCGCGGAGCACTATACAGAGCATTAGCTGTCAATCGCTGGCTGCACCGGAGTCGGTCATACATTCTGCGCATGCTCTAACGAGCAGTAGAAATCCGAGAAATTGCTGGTGCGCATGGGATAATGATTCTGCACCGAGTGTAGCGGGACAAAGTACCGGCGAGCCTTGACGGCATCTTCTTGGATTTGCAAGAGAATTTCGCGCAGAAGGTGGCGCACTTGGCGACGACTTTCTACGGGCAACGATGCGAAGTCATTGAGGTGCGGCTATCAGGCCATGCCTGTCAGAGGCCAATCTTCACCATTCGCAGCGAGGAGGTTCCTTACCTTGGCAAAAACCGGGCCTTTGGCAAATCCGGGAACCGAACTGAAGAAGCCGTCGACTTCTAAAGCTCCGAGGTCGACCGCATTGTGCTGAAAGGCGGTTGCGCACCTTGGGATGGGATTATCAGCCGTGGAAATCACTCCGAAAGGGATATTGTCGATGGGAAACGGAGTCTGGTCAGGATCTACCATTGTGTTGTTATTGCTATATGTGCTTCAAATATCCCTGGATGCCGTCCTGTATGGGTTTAAGTAGCACAGCTAATAAAGAGTCCAGCCAACCACGCACACAGTAGCAATCCGCCCGTTCGGATTGGTACGCCCGGGCCAACAGTCCTCCACATATCGGATGGAATTTCCCCACAATTCGGGGAGCAATGTGGGCAGTAAAGTCCGGGGTAGTGTGGCCCGCCCACCCCAAACCGCCTTCATTGATGAGGGTTAATATATATAGAGCTGGGGAGCCTGGATCGTTCCCACGCCAGTTAATTGCTGTGACCTCGCGTTCTAGCAAGCCGACGGTTCCCCAGCATACCTCCGTTCTACCATGTCGGTGTCTCAGGAAGAGAAAGGGGATGTCGATTGCGTGGAGGTGGTCGTGGACAAGCCTTCGACAAAGGATGTCATGATCGATTCTTCTGGGCAGATTCGACAGTTGCCGATTCCCAGCAAAGACCCAAACGATCCCTTGAACTTTTCGTCCTGGGAGAAGCTGGGCATCATTGTGAGCTGCTGCTGGTTCTGTGAGTCCCCAGCGATCCAAAAATACGCAATGTGTGCCTGATTGCGTTACTAGCCGTGATGTCCCTGTCGGTCACTGGAGGACTTGGATCCATTCTAGGCGTCTTCATCAACCTTTATGCCCTCGACGGAGTCTCTGAAACCGAGGTGTCTTGGCTGACAACATTCCCATCTCTCTTTATCGGCATTGGTTAGCCCTTTCGCTTGGTGAATGCAACACGGAATCTAATCTCCTCTCTTCAGGAAACTTTCTCATTCTCCCTCTCGGACTGGCGTTTGGAAGACGACCAATATTCCTTGGTTCAGTGGTCTTGTTGCTTGCAACCACTATCGGCTGTGCCTTCACGAAAACCTTTGAGCAGCATCTTGCCCTGCGAATCATCCAAGGGCTCGTGACCGGTGCCGCAGAATCGGTATGTTGTCAACATTCCTTGTTCCTTACAAGGACAGCCCGTTTCTGCTTCTCTGAGGATACGTTGACTTCTGACGGTCCTGCGCTTTTCATAGCTACTCCCCCTGATCCTTTCGGAAGTCACCTTTCTACACCAACGAGGAAGAATATACGGCATATACTGGGCCACTCAGAACATCGTGAACAGCTGCTTGAACCTGGCCAGCTCCTACGAGGTGGCGGCATTGGGTTGGCAGTGGTATTACTGGGTCTTCGTGATTGCTATCGGTACTGGCCTGGCCATTGCATTCTTTACATGCTACGAAACCGCGTATCATCGCGCCACCCAGATTGTCGACGGGTGCGTCGTTACTACAGATCAATTCGGGGTTACACGAGTCTTGCGCGGCGAAGAGGCCGAGGCATATATCCGTGCCCAGGCTGAAGCCAATGCTGATTCGGACAATATGCCCGACGAGCTCAAGCCCAAGAAGACGTATTTGCAGCAGGTAAAGCCTTGGTCAAGCGTCGACAACGCCGTCATCAGGACAATTGCGCAGGCGTGGTACCATATGCTGCAAGCCCTGACTTCGCCAGGGATCTTGTACGCCACACTGCTGTCATCTGCGGTGTTGGCTGCTGCGATTGGCATGTCACTGACATATAATGTAGTTTTGGAATACAACTATGGGTGGACGGCTGCAAATGTTGGCTTGATAAACCTGGGCGGCGTGTTTGGCAGCTTCGGGGGCCTTCTCTATGCAGGCATCTTTGGAGACTGGCTTATTCTGAAAATAGCCAAGCGATCCAACGGCGTGCATATCCCTGAGAATCGCCTTCTTCTGCTGATATTTCCCGGGCTGATGACCATCATGACCCTTCTGCTGTATGGGTTCACGGCGGACGGAAGCTCAACTTGGGGCGGTCCCTATATGGCATGGACCATCTTCGAAGTCGGCTTTGTTGCGGTGCTAATCATCTCAACCTCGTTCGCCGCCGAAGCGTGGGACGAGCATGCCGGCCCTGCCTTGGTCATTGTCGTGGGGACAAAGAATATCATCTCCTTTGGGATTTCCTATGCTCTTATCCCGATGGTCAACAACTACAGCTACGCGGTGGGCATGGGCATGTTGACCGCCGTGAGTGGGTTTATCTTTCTACTAGGAATCCCCGTCTACTATCTCAATCCCAAGGTGCGTGACTGATCTTCCTCGCCGGTACCTACCCTGTCTAATATCGTCACAGTGGCGCCATTACATGGAGCAACGGGCTCGCTCGTAGTGTCTTAGCAGACATCGAGGAGATGGCCAATTAATGCACAGGAGCACTGGATATATAGCCTTAGGCATTTGGATTCACATGGAGGATCATGTCATATCGTGCCATTCGATGGCAGCAACCGAGACCGCTGTACAGGTGATTTTCATTGGCAGGCTTGGTGTATTATGGCCTATGTACGCTCGCTATACATTGTAGAGATACACCCATTTTAATTCCATCCGGCAGGAATTCTCTGTTCATATCTTGTTCGGCTATCAGAGCCTCCAAATGTAGGATTGTCTGCTGGTTTGTCACCTGGCTATGGATGCTCGGCCACGAAAGATCATATCTTTCACCCAAGGCTTGTAATATCCAACATGTCCGTATTCAATGCTAGTCGGAAAGTAACCAGGTCTACTACGAGCTCTCCTTAACATCGATGCCAGCCGTTACTTCTCCCAAGACAGCGCCCTCCAACTTCAATGGCTCAGCCGGCGACAGGAAGAAGAGTATCCTCGCCCAACGACCCTTATCCTCGGCGTCGGCCTCGCTACCAGGCGTCACATTTCTCCATGCATGGTTCGTCCCCCGCTGCACGGCGACATCCCCTCGCTTCAAGATCCGGGTCTCGCCGCTATCTAGAATCAGCTCGATTTCCCCCTCCAAGACAACACCATAATCCAGCGAGACGGTCCGGTGCATCGCGCAGCGGACGTTGGGCGCAAGGTCGACGATGCGACAAACCGTCCCGCTCATGCTGACGAGGCCTGGCGGGCTCTTCAGATAGTCCGAGTAAGTGTTCACGTCCTCGTCGTCCTGCAGCCGGGCGGGGAAGCGGTTGGTCGCGTACGCAAGGCTGAATGTGTAGTCGGTGGTTTCGAGAATTTGGATGGGCATGTCTTCGGGCTGGCCGCGGTGGAAGACTGCTTTGGCTTTCGCATCGTGGGTGGTGATGAACCTGGACAGCTTGCGGAGGTCGTTCTCGGGGTAGGTGGATGGGGCCATGTTGAGGTCTGGTTTGTGGTCTGGTTTGT
Organism: Aspergillus sp. P7301S-1; assembly: GCA_037042525.1. Classification (NCBI taxonomy): domain Eukaryota; kingdom Fungi; phylum Ascomycota; class Eurotiomycetes; order Eurotiales; family Aspergillaceae; genus Aspergillus; species Aspergillus sp. P7301S-1. Next base: position 6,465 of record JAXQKN010000111.1, on the reverse strand, counting down.
GGTCTGGTTTGTGGCTTATCGGTGGCTTGAGGAGGGATGCCGGAGTGCGAGTCTTGTGGCAGGGTTAGACGGATTGGTCTTATTTGAAGCTTGCTACTACTGCTGCCCACTCTCTGGGTGAGGTGGAGATGTGGGCGCGTCCCGTTGTATACTGTATACACTGCAAGCCCACATTGACAGCGGCCAAATAGGAAGCAACTTATTTTCTGTTGGACTGTAAAGAAGGCAGAATACAGTCGTAGTTGCATAGATAGGCCACCTGTGCCATTCTAATTATATGTGCGCATGCCAGAATGTACGACATGCAAACCGGCAACCCCTGGTTTTTTGGGGCTGTGATTGCGTGTTATACCTGCAGGCTAGAAATTTACGTAGCAGCATACAGCCGCAGCACCTCAACTGCAGCTGGATGATTTTAACCGCTTCTATGTGTTCCACTGGGATTGGGCAGTTGAGGCACACCCCCCGCCACATACGATGTTGGTAGTCCAGTGGCCCACATACTGGGGGCGTTGCAATCATACGGCCTGCGCTGTCGTGGTCTAATGCTACGTCAACTGGTTCTTAATATATGACCTGCGTGTCTCGTCCTTCTTCTCTGTTCTTTGCAGAATGCTATCCTTTTCTCTCTTCTCTCCATACAAACTTGGCCAACTACGCTTCGACTATCCATCACGGCACAGAAGAGCACAGCCGTTGGTTGGTTAATGGCTATGAGCTGGATTATAAATACAATGCTCCTCCTCATTCCAACCACGTCTGCACATGGTATCCCTTACGATGCGGGAGACAGATGCATCTGTCATGGCAAGTTTGCCAAATCATGCAATAGCCCGCGGAGATTGGCCACCAAGGGCGGGATAGGATTCTTTTCCGGATTTCCTGATGCAAACTTTGCAAAATTGCTGTCTAGGACCTGCAAGGCAACATGCATGACCAGGCGAGGTTGATGGAGGCCGCAATACGTCTGGCGTACGTTAGGGCCAGTCCCCGTCAAGTACGTCAACCCAGGGCTTCCGCAGCCATGCATGACGAATGCGTCGACGGCCTGGTTCCTCGGCCCATCGAGCAGGATCTCGGACGGGCTTTCGTTGGACCAAGGACCCGTGGGCCCCGGTGAGCCCTGGTCGGCACATAACAGTAGTCCGTACACGTAGAGGGTCAACGATGCGTAGTATATGGCGAAAGAGTCGAAGCCCCGCAACTTGTATGGGCCGATGTGTTGGACGGCGCGGAAAAGCTGACCGGCATGCCAGATTGCAATTCGTGCGTCTTGCGTTGTGCTCCAGTCGCGCAGGTATGGATAGCTGGTCCTCGCTTCGTCTTCTCCTAGCTTGCCGGCAAATCGCTGCAACGCATCGACGTCAATATGCAGATACATGGCTGCGAACTCTGCCATAAGAAGAGTCTCTGGTGGGGAGTCGTGAAGGGCACTTTGGACTTGTTGAATATCGGTATACCTTAGACCCAGGTGTCAGTCAGCCTTCCAGGACGGTGCTGTGCATCCAACTTACAAGTCCTCTTGCCTGCTCTGGAGTAGCAGTCTGTGTCGGGCTGGTGTTTTAGACGAACCGTCGCGGCCAAGGAGCTTCTGCTGCATCACATCCCACACCTTGGCAATGAGTCCATGTAGTAAGGTAGCGGCCGCAACTCTTGCATCTAGATGGCCCGTAGTGTGATGGAATAGAGTTGGATTCGACAGTAGGTCTCTCAGACTCATATCTGGCGCTGGCTGGGAATATTTAGCCATCCAAGTTGTTTTCCAAGCTTGGGCTGTTGGGGCGAGCCACAGGTCTCGCGGCGCGGGTATTGGAAGCGTGAGTTCCGCAAAGGATGTGGTTGGGGGTTGATTCATTGCTGCTGCTACCTCTATATCGTGACAAAAGAATTGATAAGCCAGTCTAGACTTGGGGTTAGCTTAGGGTTGATAAGACAGGCATATTTACCTCTTGAGAGACTCTTGTTTAATCCATGCTTTCCATGCACAGTCAAGATCATGACTATTCTCATCAGGAATTCCAAGCGGGGTGATTGGCCTGTAGGATGAAGAATCAAAGGCGCCAGTTTGACGTAGATTCTTGGTAATGTATCAGCATCAATGTACGGAGGCTGTGTGGTGGTCCTGAACTCACTATTGCCAACGCCTGGACGCCACCCTCTACCATCCGCATATTCCTCCTATATCCACAAGAAAACCCAATCTCCAGCCAGATCATCGATGCTTGCAGATATTGAAAATCCCAAAGGACTTCGTAGTTTGCCTCGGACTAATGATTATCATTACCATGTAAGCGTTTTCATGAAGCAGCTCTTGGTCTTACAATGTTTCTCAGTGCCACCCTGACAATTTCCTGGAGGATCAGGCCCGTCTTGTTGACTGAGGGTGTCAGGCATGAAACGCAGCCTGCCGTTACTAATGCAGTAAGGAATTCCGGTCTGGGCCGGTCATCGTAGCAAGTATACAGGTGGATCCACGGATTGACTTCTAACTTTTTGGCAAGACCAACTTTGATGAGTATGTCGAGGTGCTCAACGGAAGGAAGTTCTGGTATTGACAGATGATGATCGCCGGTCTTGACGATCAGGCGTAAAATCTCGTCCCTTGAGCGTGATGAGAGCTTTTCGTGAGCAGTCAGGTCACTGGGAATGGAATGTGGGGATAGTACACTATTATCAAGGTCTCGATCCGCGATTGGCCGGTCATCGTCACCTGGAGCGCTTCGTTTGTTTTCTTGGAGAAGATTCCTAAACCCCAGAAGCGACATTAATAATTTGGTAGAGGATATATACCACGTAAATGATGCGGGACATACCAAAATGAATTCTGGAAGGCAACCACCCTCCTCTTCGTGGAATCATGATAGTCCTGCTCCGAAGTTTCCATGCTTAGTGGCGTAGGCAATAGAAACCCATCGTGGATGGCTGATTCCAGGTCCGGGATGAAGTCATCGCCAAATATACCAGCGTCTGAGAGCTCAAACTCCAGATCCGGAAGAAGATCGAATGTGGGTGCGGAAGGTTGGCCATAGACCTGTCCTGGGACGACTCCCTGAAGATTGAGCATAACGCGCTCAAAAAAGGCCGGGCAATCATTGGATCCAGTGTCAAAGCATGGCTCGGTCGGTTCCATTTGCTGTGATATCATTGGATCCGCAGTGGATGGATGTTTATCCAGTGGCCCATTGTTGGGAATCTCGGGTTGGACTCCTGCGTCTGCTGGCTGAGAAGCGAGTAGTGACTCGCCTGACGGCGCAAGAGACGGTACATTGAGTGAACCATTGGCGCTGTCGGGTATTGTGCCATCGGTTGATTGCGGAAATGTATATGCCGCATCCTGGGCAGGTGGATTCGAGAGCTCGGCTGGTTGATCTTGGGGCAGACCTTGCTGCTGGCATTTCGAGCTACTGTCGCGCTTGTCAAGTTCGTCAAAGGTTATTCTCCTGCGGTATAAAGCTTGCATCACCCTATCTTCTCTTACCTTTGAGGAGATTCCAACCAAGGCGCCAGGGAGACGATCCTTCCGCCGCTTGATGATCATTTGGTCGGCGGCACCCAGGGTTTCGTGAAGCGTTTGATGCCGTTGCAGTACATCGCTTAAGCCATGAGACACGTCAGATATGCGACAAGGTAGACATTATATCGAGCCAAGACGACTCACCGGCGATTAAAGCCGCGGTTGCAGATTTGACATCGAAAGTTGCGTTTGTTGTTGTGGGAGTCCAGATGCCGGGCCAGATAATCCTGGCGATCATAGGATCGTCTGCACTGGGGGCATCTGTAAGGACCCGAAGCCGACTGCAAGGACCTCCGACCGGTAGACATTTCTGAGCGAGCGCATCCCAGGAATGCAGTCGGAGCACGCGGCGGCCGGCGAGAGCTGGCCTGGTAGGGTCATGTGACCAACCGCTGGCTCTCAGTGTCATCCCCGCGTCTCCGCTTCTTGGGGTAGCGTTTCACTCCACAGCCCCGGCAATATCTCCCCAGGGTTCCAATTCCCCCATCCTTCCGCTCGTTCCGATTTTGCAGTGAACCGCCGCCCACTAGTCATGTGGGCGTCCTCCACTTTCTGCCCACTCTGCGGAGTTGCCTCCGTGTGGGCAGGTGGGCAAGCCAGCCATGGACGTGCACAAGGACAGTCTGCCAATACGCTCTTGCAGGGGTTGCCTCTTCTGATAGTGGCTTCGTGGTGCAGAGAGCACTCTCTCCAGCTTATATCTACCCGTGCCACCAACATCCATACAGTCTCCCAGCGTCGATCAAGTATAACCCTAAGCTACTCTTATTCTCGCGATAACACCATCCGCTGCCATGTCCCAAACCGCCACTGCTACACAGGCTGCGCCGGTTACGGTCGCCCTTGGCGGGCCTCGTGCTCTTCGTCTAGATGGCAACGACCCGAGTTACGGAGACTTCAGGGACGACCTGGCGCGGGACGGCTATGCCGTCGTTAAGGGCGCTGTGCCGCGTGAGAGGGCCTTGAAGTATGCCGATGACATGTATTCATGGCTGGAGGGATTGTAAGGACTACGCCAGCATCTGCCTGAAGCAGCAAAGCTAATTGTCTTTCAGTGGCCTCGGTTACAAAAGAGACGACCCTTCGACTGTGAGCAAGGACACTCTGCCTGTTATTAATGAGAAAGGCATGTGCATGCATTACTGTGTCGGACATGAAGATTTTGTCTGGGCTATCCGAAGTGAGCCTGGTGTGATAGACGCGTTTGAGAAGGTCTACGACGATAAGGACCTAATCGTGTCCTTTGACGCTGTTAACTTTGCGCTTCCCAAGTAATAAACCCCATCATATACTTTGACGACACTCGCTAATAACCTTTCGTTTAGCCGCACTGATATGCCCCCCAATAAGGCGTGGCCTCATCAAGATCAAGATCCCCTGAAGTCCGGATTTCGCTGCCTTCAGGGTCTTGTGAATATTCTTCCGAATGGTCCTAACGATGGTGGATTGATTGTCTGCAATGGAGCCCACCTCCTATCGGACGAGTTCCACCGAGAGTTTATCAATGAGCCTCGCATTCCGGCATGGACCCCGGAGTGGTTTGGATACACTGATGCCGGCATGAAGTGGCTTGCGGACCATGGTTGCGAATGGATAAAAGTCAATGCTGAGCCTGGTGATCTGCTCCTGTGGGACTCGCGCACCCCGCACTACAATCTCAGCCCATCCTCTGACCAGGCCCGGCTCTGTGCCTACACATGCTACATGCCTGTTTCGTCTGCCTCACAGGCGGACCTCAGGCGAAAGATGGACGCGCTCAAGTCGTGGCGGATGACGAGCCACTGGCCTAACACTAAGGACTTTGCACCACTGCTTGCCAAGCGCAATGGTGAAGACTGTCCTCACAACCGCGCGGAACCTGTCAACAAACCTGTTCTCAGTGATCGTGCGTTGAAGTTGACGGGCATTCCCTATATTCAGGAACAGGTAGAGGGTTAGCAGCAATAATATTAGGAGTGCTCCTAGTTATTCTTTGACTCGGTAACTATTGTTAACTACATGTAAACAATACACCTCTTTATTTAAACTTGTTGTTTCTGTGTATGGGGTGATTCCATCAAGCTATTCATGAGATTGTCAGTTAGGATAGAAATACGCTGCTACACTCTCCCGTTGTGCTTTGTTATCGGTTACAAAAATTCAGCCTACAGTATCCGAATAGATCGAGTGGCTGAATCCTAATGACCGTACCAAATGCTCTCACGATGGAGCTATGCAAATTGTATGACAACACATTCAAATTCATGTTGTCAAGGAGATCGAACGTCAGATGAGCCTAAGAACAACTATCGCCTACGTATGATCGGATTCAAACTGACCATGTGTGCGTCCATGCCAAGCACGCCCGATAACTCCTAGAGACATTATTTAAACACACTAGAAAGGCCGTGCCCAGTCACCAAGCACTCATTTAGGCCTTGTCCACGGCAGGTGGGATGATTGGGTTATTAGAGACCAAATCGGATCGAGTGGGCTTCAAAATACAATGCGTGCATGAGAGTTATAGTTTGGCCTCAAGAATCCAAACACCCATTGGGGACAGACATTCTGCCCACATGAAAAGTGGGCGCAGGAGAATCGTCGCTTGAGCGCCCCACAAAGTCGGATAGGGACCAGAAGAAGCGTCAATCTGGGTCCGATGACCAATCAATAATGAGCTGGTTGTCATCCATGGCATACTTGGGTTGGCAGCTGGAAGTGGGTGGGAGGGTGAAGCTCTGAAGGCCAAGTGGGCGGGATACGATCATCGCGATATGTACAAATTCAAGGCCGTCAACCCGCGATCTCGGGAATACCAATCCAGTCCGAATACGAGACACAGACGGCAGAATGACAAACAGTGGTCCCTTGCGAATTATCATCGTTGGCGGAGGCTTAGGGTTAGGGTTAGGGTTAGGGTTAGGGTTAGGGTTAGGGTTAGGGTTAGGGTTAGGGTTAGGGTTAGGGTTAGG
>JAXQKN010000110.1:0-66744 GCA_037042525.1 Aspergillus sp. P7301S-1 | reverse complement strand
ATTTGCCTTCCTTGCTTACCTTGATATCTCGCCTCTCATCTCGGCGTGCAGGGACTCGATTCAATGCCCGCGGTATATGGAGAAGAAGAGACCCACGCACCCTCCCCGGCGGATTCATTCTCGCCCTGGCGCCGTTCTTCATAAACCATTCGATCCAGCCACGGCCGATAGATATTCCCTGCTCTGGTTCGCGGATTCGCCGTGGTTGTTGACACTGGGTTCCTGTTCCTGTTCTCGTTCTCGATAGCTGTCCTGGAGCGCCATGGATCGTCAGAGGTAGGTATATATCGCTGGGGATTTTCAGAGAGCCTTCGCGCGATGTCAGCTTCCACGGCAGCCTGCCCCTGTCCAAGTGAAGACGAAGACGGAGACGGAGATGGAGAAAGAGAGCGTGTTCTACGGGGCATGCGAAATCGTGCTCGGTTGCGAAGGGGGTTAGTCTGGTTCATGTATGCGCGGTAGTGTTCGCGTTGGTAGTGCTGTCGGCTAATGCGTCGGCGACTGTATCTGTGTCTGCGCTCTGTATCGGATTCTGGGTTTAGGTCTGGGTTTGGGGCAGATTGTGCGGTGTTGTAGCTGGAGGGGGAAGACATGTCGGATGGTGTGGAACGAGATGAAAGGTGTCGAAGGGTAGGTGGATGGGAAGCAGTGCAAGTGTTCTGAGCAAAGATTGAGTCTGAACGAAATGATGAGATTCTGTCGTGTCCTAGAAACAGAAGATAGAAAGATGAGTTTGGAAGAGAGGAAAGAAGACCGTCAACAGCATGGTATTTATATTAGACGATATAGCGCCAACTTATTGAGCACTGGCAAATAAATGATATAGTACAACAAAGAAGGCCCATATCTGTATCCATATCTATACCCATAGTCCGGTCCGGTCCGGTTGATGTTGAAGACAAACGTGAAGTGAAGAAGCCAAAACAAAGATTTTTGAGTGAAGAAGTAAAGAAGCAAACACCACACCAACGCCTGAAATGCATACATTCGTGTCTCATGGACATACATTCAATCTGATTTTGCCGCGCAAATTCCATTCCGTAGAATATATTTCTTCTCATCATCCCTTTGTAGAAACTCCTGTAAAGTAAATTTTATTCACATCGCATACCCTGTTGGCCTGGGCACGTATTTCCGCATTGTCCGGCTAGAGCTGAATCCAACGCCACCAATATCAATGGAGCTAAGCTCACGGCTCAAAGCGTCTCGGCCGTGAACCGTTGGCGCGCCAATCGGCACCTTGGCTGGGATAGGTGGGCCAATATTTGGAGGGGGTGCGTACATTGGCGATGGTGCTGGGGAGATGGAGTGCCGGCGTGGTTGTGGCTGCGGATGGGGCGACGTGCTATATGACCTTCCGTGTCTGGTGCCAACACTGCCCCCAAACCCTTGACGACCGCGGTTGTAGTCGCTGTCAGGGGTAGACATGTAAGACGACGTAGGACGCTCCTTTGGCGGCGCAGCAGGAACCCGTGGAGCTGCTCTCGGCGGTGCATTGCGGAAACGGACGATGACGCCAGGTTTCCGTGACTTGCGCTCTGGCTCTGGCGCCCATGTATCTGTAGGAAGATGGTCTGACGGGTCGATCTCTTTGCCGTCATCACCAATAATAGGACAATTCTCCCGTGTAGCCGCAGCTTCGTTCCGTCGTGCAGCTGCCATAGACTCTGCTGGAGTTTTGTATGCTGGTTCTGGGTCTTTGACAACAGCCGAACGGGAGGCACGTGGGTTATAAGAATCAAACGAGTCGGGAGAAAATGGAATCTGCGAATGAGATCGCTCGCGGCCTCTAGATATCGGCGGCCTAGGGCTAACCGACTTTCTTAACACAAGCTGCTGTGTCGGAACCTCTCCAATGGACTTTCGGCTAATGATCGATCGACTGTCGGAGAACTCGTCCGGATATGGGAGAGAAACAGAAGACGAATCGCGACCCCGCCTTGGGAGGTCTTCTTCAAAAATCTGGCTGCGTCTTCGCGCCTCATTGACCCGCTCCGACTCCGCGTCTGCAACTACCGGGTCAAGCCCAGCGACCAGGCTGGGCGGCATGGACGGAGCGCTCGTAGCCGGGGGGAGGTCGAGCATCAGCTCCGTAGGCTGGGGGATGCTCATATCGTGGGTCGACCGTGGGCCGTACTCTGGGGAGTAAGCTTTGTACGAAGAAGTGGGCGACGGTACTAACTGCGAGGTAGGGTGAGCCAATCCTGACCGATGAACGGGAGGTGGAGGCGGTGGTCCTTCTTCCTCTTCATCTTCCACGCTCGGCTGCATCGCCGCGTATTCCGCGTGACGGCGACGCTCGCTTTCTGAAGGGTATTCCAGGCGATGGCGGCTGGACATGCTAGGAACGTAGCGAGGATCGTCGTCATATGCGTATTCTTGTTGATAACCGTAGTGACTGTTACGGTAATCGGCCGGCGGAGCATTATCGTAGCCGGAGCGTGGTCGCGTAGCATAGTATTCTGGAGCGTAGGGGTCTTGTGGATAACCCTGACGGCGAGAGTGTTGAACGGGCTGGTTCCAGTTCTGTTGGAAGTCATCAGGTGTTTCGTATGTCCGAGGACGCGGAGCATCGTAGCCCGATGGCGGCGCCGCGTATCGAGGAGCATAATCCATGCCGGCGCTGGAAGGAGGGGTGGGCATTGGCGCGGGCCGAGTGTGCGGGACAGGCGCCGGAGCGGAGTAGGCTTTCTCGGGTGCAGGGCGTTGCTCAGGCAGAGGCCGGCGTTTGACTTGTTGACGCGGTCCTGAGAGCGATGACGATGAGGATGGTGCTGGCGATGGGGCAACAGCCGCAGGGACTCTGCTGCTGCTTGACTTGACAGACCTTTCTGCCCCTTGCGTTCTCCGTTCGATGACGGCCTCATCTTCTGGTCTGGTATCGTAGTAAGTCATTTCGAGACGGATCTCGCCTGCGTATTTTCCACGAAATTGCAGGGTGTGCCATTGATCACTCTGGCTGCCGCCGGGAATGATGAGGCCTTGCAAGTCGATCCAAGTCTCGCCAATCATGTCGGTTCGCTTATCATCGTTGAAAACGGAGAGCTTGAGGCGAGTGTAGTCTGGAGATTCGTGAACGGTGAAGCGGAGTTCCTGGTCCCTGGACGAGGTTAGCACGAGCCTTGCAGCACGAGCCTTGACTGCAAGCTCCCAACTCACCATTTGGGTGTCTGGCCACCTCGCAGGTCGGTGCCTGTTTTCTGGGCCTCCTTCCCGAGACGCGCAGCGCAGTAAGGGTTCTGTTTGCCCATAGTCTTTCTGTTAGGGAGGTTCTTTGCACGGTCGACGACAGCCACGAGAGTGCCAATGGCCGGGCCGTCGACGGACATGTCGGCGAAGATGCCGGCAGCATGGCCCACGTTGGTCCTTTGAAATGCCATCGTAGAGAGGCTACCACATTTGCCAGCTGACGCAAGGTATCGGTAGGCCGACAACACAGGACGACAAGAGCAATGACAAGAGCAGTGGAAACGGGGTTGATGAAAGACGCTGGAATCGCACGACTGCAGTACTGCGATGCAGGAGATGAACAGTCAATTCGAGGAAAGTGAGAAGCGAGAGAAGACGAAGCTGAGAGTCGGGAGGACTGAGGGGAAAACAAACCAGCTATCGAGCCTCCGCCCGCGATTGGTCCAGATCCGGATTTCTGGAGGCTGGGACGGTGGCTGGTGACGGGGCAGCGGGGCGCTGTCATTGGCCGATCGTGTGTTCCTGCATCGAGAATCCTGGTCGGACCCACCTCGGATTACGGTATGTTACGATAACACATGACTGCGAGACTGCATAACTGGCATAACTACAGTGGTTGTGGCATTGCAGATGACATAGGCATGACAACCCGTAGTGCTCGAGTGCTTTTCCAGGCAGATTCAATATACATCGATCTCGTTTCAATCAGAGTACTCCGTATACTCTGTAAAGTATTCTGCTGCCTGCGTATAAATAGAAGCCAAGAGCCTGACGTGATGATCTCACCAAATCCGCCGTTAGTCTCCGCAGCTGGCTCAGCCTTCCACTACGGAGTCAGACTGAGTGGACTCTGACAGGATTAGGACTCTTGCCTAAGAGTACTCCGTACGTGCTCGAAATGAAAGAAAGCTGGGAAAGGAATATGAGGTGATACTAAGTATTCGCTGATACGCGGTCTTACAGCCCTTGCGTAAACATATAGCGATCAACCACCACCTACTCCATAGCGCCCGAGCCAAACGAGGTCCAGCCGGCTTTAGAGCACACTAAGCCCCATTTTAGGTTCACTATCTCCCTGTTTTATGGGGATTTTAGAACAACAATTTGGTCGTGCCTGAAACGACCCACGGGATGTCTAGAGAGGGCGGATTAGGGCAAAATCGAGAGACATTGAAATGAGCTGCCGATATCCCTGTTTGTTCCTTGATTTGTTCTCCGTACATGGCTCTGTAGCCATCATCATATGGCGTCCATCTATCTCTATTCCGTATATCAGGGCAACGGATGGGTCCTCGACCCGGTCGAAAGTCGGACCATCAGCCGGAGTAATGGCCATGTCGGACACAACCATGCTTGAGCCGGAATGCGGAGTATCTGGCGGTATACGGAGTACTCCGTAGAGCCAGATTCTTTCAGGTACTAGCGAGCTCCCAGCCTCCTTTGTTGTTGTGGCATTGGCTTTGTACATAGTCAAGATCCTGGACGGCATGTCCGTGCTGAAGCTGAATGCGCACAGCGATGGCATAATTAGAGGACCCCTTCTTGATGAGCATATAAGTCGTCAATTCCGGTAATATTTCAAGTCTCATACCCAAGCAGCTGGCTGGGGCAGTTCGTGCCGTTCTTATTGCTTTTCTCGACGGTCTTCCAGTTCCCGTTTCTGAGGAATAAGTATGGACATAAAATGCAATTAGCTCATCCCATGCTCACCCTCGCTGGACGCAATCCGCCCACCGAGGTGGCAATAAGACGGGGAATACGGTTACATTGATTCGTGAAAACAAATGAGAACTTCAGGCAACACCATACTTTACATATCGTCAGCGGTCTATTCCACCGGCGGTGCAGGAGGCGCAGAAGGTGGCGGGTCAAGGCTTGCTAAGTGATGGAGGAGTAGTAACAATGGCATGGTATGAGATCGGACAGTATAGTAAAGCTATTAGTTGATCACCAAGAAGTCGTCCAGCATCGATACTCAAGCCTGCAGTATAATATTCTGCTGTAGATAATCGACGAAGACACCAGACTAATGTCAGGCTGAAAGTGTATAGAGCTTGTCAAGTGCAATACTTAATCCATAAATGCCATTTGTATTGCACTGTTGGGCTTTCTTATGGTGAGTCACTTCACATCCAACCAAGCTTTGCAAGACTTCAAACCATGGTGTATCCCAAGAATCCAACGACACTAATATGCAGCACATTCTCGGCTCATGATGTTGGATAAATAACCATACTCGTTGCCAAAATAGTATAAGTACGCAACATATACTTCTGGAGCAGGTAATTCATTTACCATGCCTGGTCACTGCCAGTCAAGGAAACACACCCTACTTGGTGAATACTTTATCCTATGGTGTAATAATAAGTACTACCTGGAAGTAATCAGCACCTGGTTTCTTCCAATGCTGCCTGTATCGGCTTTGAACCAGAGTGAAAGCCAGGCAGGATCAAATGATGATGTGATATTATCCACTTGCAAGCGCATCTTTAGCCGTCGATTTATTGGATTACTCCAAGAGAATCTATTGTTCCTTTCTATCATGGTTCTGATATACGGAGTGGACGGAGTTTTGTGTAGGGTGTGTAATTTAAAGTGTAAATTACATACATACACCCAATGCGGCTAGCATAGATACACTATCGATAAGACGGAAAAAATCATCGCAACAACCAACTTTGGCTTCAACTTCAGTTCAGCCAAGTTCACCTCCAGCTTCGCATCACTCTCTCCGGGCCGGGCGCCGATATCTGTCAATTGTCATTTTAAAATGGCAGCCCCCGTTCTCCCCCCGACGCAGGTCAAGCTACCTGCTCTCCCAGGCACACAGCTCAGCCCCGAGCAACTGCACTGGAAGACCTTCAAAAACCCGCTCCTCATCCCCTCGCCAGCCAACGGCCCCGTCAACCTCATCACACAGCCCTCAGCGCCGTTCTCCGCATCCGCCTTTCCATCGCTCACACAACCTCCTGACATCTTCACCGTAACGACCGGCGCCCGCGTCCAGATCTACTCCATCCGCACGAGGAAGCTCCTCCGCACGATCACGCGATTCGACGATACCGCAAGAGGAACAGATGTTCGGCCAGACGGGAGGATTCTAGTTGCAGGTGACGATACAGGAACAGTACAAGTGTTTGACGTTGCGTCGCGCGCGATTCTCAAGACATGGAAGGAACACAAGCAGCCGGTTTGGGTGACCAAGTTCTCGCCTAGCGACCCGACTACTCTTCTCTCAGCCAGCGACGACCGAACAGTACGGCTATGGGATCTGCCGAGCGAGAGTAGCGCCAAGACGTTTGTCGGCCACACGGATTATGTGCGCTCCGCCGCGTTTATGCCGGGTTCATTGGCTTCGTCTGGCTCTCTAGTTTCCGGCTCGTATGACCGGACGGTTCGACTATGGGATCCGCGTGTTGAGGGCCGGTCGGCCATGACATTCAAGATGGGCGCGCCTCTGGAAACTGTTCTGCCGATGCCGACTGGAACGACGGTGCTCGCGGCAGCAGCCAACAAGATTGCAGTTTTGGACATTGTGGCCGGAAAACCATTACACATGATCCAGAGCCATCAGAAGACAGTCACCTCTCTCTCGCTAGCATCCGATGGCCAGCGCTTACTCTCTGGTGCGCTGGACGGCCACTTGAAGATTCACGAAACGACGGGCTGGAATGTCGTTGCGGGATTCAAACATCAGTCTCCTATTCTTTCTCTCTGCGCAATAACCTCTGGTGCCGCTCGCGAAGACAAACACATCGCCGTCGGTATGCAATCCGGTCTGTTGTCCATCAAAACCAGACTCTCCGGTCAGCAAAAAGCACGTGAGCGCGAGCGCCAGAAGGAGATGGACGCGCTGCTCGCAGGTAAAATCGAAGAGCACGATCGCAAGAAGAACAAGAACAAGAAGCGGCAGGGCTCGGCGTGGGAGCGGCGCTGGCGCGGTCTCGATTTCGTCGGCGAGGGAATCGACATCGTCATTGACGGCAACGAAGCAAAGAAGCGCAAGAAGGAGAAGGGATGGGAACTTGACTTGCGGAAGGGTCGGTATGGCGTTGCGTTGGATACCGTCCTTGCTGGCAATGATAAAATCGCACAGTTGACCTTGTTTTCTGAATTACGGCATCGGTCTGCGCTGCGCGCTGCGCTGAGTGGAAGAGACGAGGTTACCCTCCAGCCTGTGCTACAGTGGGTGTATAGGAATATCACGGAACCGAGACTCGTGGGGTTGAGTGTCGAGGTTGCGATGAATGTGCTGGATATCTATTCTGGGAATCTGGGACAGAGCGAGCAGATTGACACCATGGTTGAGAGGCTACATTGGCGAGTGAAGGATGAAGTTGACTTTGCGCATAGAGCGTTTGAGACGAGGGGCATGTTAGACATGCTACGTGTTTAACTTTGTATTTTATGTTTATGGCCTGGAGTTCGGGGGTCTATTCATTAGATATCATATCATATTCAGATCTTAGTATCTACAGTGTTTGGTATATGCATTTCACTGGTATAGCTTCGTAAACCCCCCCTCCGGCGGCTGCAACCAGTTCCGCTCATCATACACGCTTCCCTCACCTCCCTCAATAACATGAAACGTATACGCAAAACGGCTCTTATCCCCCGTGTTCTTCTCACTCTTATGCAGCACATTGCCATGAATAAGAACCAGCGACCCGGCCTTGACATCCAACACTTCCACCTCTCCCTCCCCATTCTCTCCTGCATCACTCTCCTCAACCTCCAACCCCTTCGGATACTGCTCCCCAGTATTCTCAACAAACCCCGTCCCACAACACTCGTCCTGGTCATTATACCTCCTAACAAACCGTCTCCCTACCCTCCCCTCCTTCCTCTTATGCGAGCCCTTATACATCCCCAAACTCGCATTCCCACTCCCCGCATCCTGCAACGCAATCCAAAACCCAACCGCCGACGGCGGACTCGTGTACAGAAACTCCGAGTCCTTATGCGGGGGCACCGCGCCACCAATCCCAGGCTGTTTGCAGATAACCATGCTCTGCAGGACGCGCGGGTCCGCGAAGCCAAGGGATTTCGCGATCGCTGCGTTCTGGGCGGAGATTGTGACGGATTCGAAGGGCGGGGAGAGCGCGTGCAGCGCGTGTCCGATTTTGTTGATTGCTTGTTCTTTGGGTCTGCTCAGCACTGGCTTTTGGTCCTTGTCTGCTGCTGCGGGAGAGAATGCGTCGGGTTCGAAAAAGAAGCGCACTTTATCCCCCGAGTTTAGGAAGTAGTCGTCGCCGACGTGGGGTTTGTTGTCCTTTTCATCGTCGCCGGTTGTGAATTGTGTGAGGGGGTGGGAGGATAGGTCGAAGGAGGAGAGGAGCGAGGTTGTTTCGGCGATGAGCGAAGATGTTTGTTCCGGGGTTAGGTAGTTGTCTAGGACGAGGTAGCCGTCGCGGTTGAAGGATTCGACTTGGGTGGGTGTTAGGCCCGGCATTTTGACTCCGTGGAATGGAACTTGGAGTGGGAGAAGATGAGGAATTGGAAAAGGATGGTTGGAAGAGAAATGGTGGGGGGCTAGCTTATCTGCGGGGTTTGACTGGGCTTGGATTGCTTCATGCTATCCAGATCGGGTTAGTACGGAATATTAGAGATGGAGATGGCCCCAGAAGAATGAGATCGGGAAATCGAGTAAGGTACAAGATGATCAAACATTTCATCATCCATTGTCTGGTGAGGTCTGACTTGATACAATGGGCGTCCCAACAGACAGCTCCCTGGACAAGGCGATGACATCAACGTCGCCACCCCAATCTATATATCCACCAACACTCTCACCTCAACATTACCTTGTCACTTCTACCTACCTAACTATCAATCAGCAATCAAAATAACGAACCATTTAACCAATCTCTTCAAACAAACACCAAAATGGCTTTCTCAATGTCAACCTCCTCCGCCACCTCAACCTCCTTCTCCTCCTCCAGTTCCTCCAACATCAACGGCCAGCAGCAGTCCACCGGCCACCGCTACACAACAAACACCCTCACCTCGCCTGACGGAACGACAACCGTGCGGACCATCCGCCAAGATATGGGCCAGCCTGTCATAGTCGAGGAACACCGGTATGATGAGTCTGGCCGGGAACTCGCTGCGTTGCCGGACGCGCAGACCCAGGGCATGAGGCGGATTGAGGATTTGGATGAGCGTGAAGATGCGAAGGATGCAGAGGGGGATGTTGATGAGGAGTTTGAGAAGGTTTAAGCTTCTGGAAAGTGCATAATTAGGAGGAGTTTCTCCCGGACAGGATTGATGACTTGTGTTTATGATTGTACATTAGCTTGTATTGATAATTGGAACGGGGTTTGTTATGCTATGCATTTGGTCGCATTCGTCTAACCGTAATGTCATGTTTGTCGTTCAGTAGCAGTATATATAAGTCCGCCTAGTCCAACGTGATAATCAAGGTAACCTCAACGTCCCCTCCCTCCTAGACGACCAGCGCCTCTTTGCCTTCTCAACATACCCCGGCAGCTCATACGCCCAGTAAAACAACATCCCCGCAACAAAGCCGATGGCATCATTTTTGAACCCAACAAGCAGTCCAACCGTAACCATCATCACCATCCAGCGTTTTGTCCTCTCGTTTTCATCCAGGCTACCACTCTCACCATCTAGATCCCTTGCGCCGGGCGTATTCAAACTCTCTCCAACACGCACAAGTTCCAGTCCTGCCGCGATGACCATAACTGCCAACAGCGCGACCGGGAAGCGGCGCAGTAACGCGACGAGACTTTCGCCGAATACAAGCCCCAAAACGAGTTTCACGACTCCCAGGAAGATAACACTGGCTCCAGAACGTGCGCCAAAGCGGTACTGAGCTGCGAGACCGCCGGAGCCGTGGCAGACAGGCATAGCGCCAAACCAGACACCGACGAGGTTCATAATAGACACGCTCAGTCCGATGGCTGTCACGGAAGGCGTCGGCACAGACGGAAGTAAATCAGCTGCCAGATGCACGACAGCAACAACGGAGTTGAGGGTGGTGAGAGGGAGCTGGCCTAGGCCTGCGTCGATAGCGCCGTGGTACCATTGTTTACCATGAGGGACAACAATAGAGGGATGCCAGAAGGCAAAAGAGGGGAGTTTTGACGAGAGCGCTGATCGGATGATAGCGAGGATGATTCCAACAATAAACACGACGAGCGCGTACGGGAGTCGTTTCGGGGTGGAGTTTGTGAGCAGGAGAGCGGCGAAGACGCCGATGGCCCAGAGGCGGTTGTCTGCCCATGAGGGATGGATCCAGCCGAGATTATGCAGGTTGGTGCAGGCGGCCATTACGAGGGATAGGCCCGCGCCGACTTGAATGCCTTTCACAACTGGGATGGGGATGACTCGGGTAAACCATTGAAGTAAGCCGGTGATGCTTTCAACAAACAGGACTGCTGCAACGAATATTCCTGCCGCTGCGATAGATCCAGGCGAGAAAGACCGTGCGATTGCTACAGCGGCAATGGCTTTCATTGGTTGCACTGGAAGCGGGATGCCGAAGAAAAGTCCAGTGAGGATGTTGAAAAGACCAGAGAAAATGAGCGTGCTGGCGAGAGAGACGGTGCCATTTGCAGCCAGGGCAAGAGCTATAGGGAGAAAAGTCCCTAGGTCGCCGAGAGAGCCAGCGATTTCGGAGACATGGTGGTGTTTGAAGGTGGAGATGTTGTAGTTTGTGATGGAGCGGAGGTGAGTGCGGTATGCCATCTGCTCATTAGCATGTAACTTGTCATTTTCAGAGATCAGATTACCTTGACGCCTTTACAACAGCAAGATCAGACGATAGATGAAGGAAGCAGTGGGAATAAGCACGTAGCCGCGGGGAGTTGGAGTCTTATACTCATGCCGCGCTAGTCTGCTTTGGGCTAATCAATCGCAATGACGTACGCTGGTCCGCGGAGACATACAACAACCACGTAACTGAATCTATAATGGAAATGAAGACAGGCCTTGTTATTCGTATGTCAGAGGCTACCCATTTCAATTGGGAAAACGGAGTTGATTCAGTAGAGCGGTGGTTAGGCTGGCCAACTTCAACGCGCCCTGGAGTAAATGAAGGAACTCGAGGACTAGATGTTATTCTTTGCTATGAGACCCAGTACAAGTAGTATATTTTTGATACTGCGAGATATCAATTCATGTTGTATGATGCTCCAAGAGGGTCGCAAGTTGACTTGTGTTACTGGATAGCTGAACGTCATGTGACCAGAGCATATATCAACGACATCTCCAGGTTTTGACCAGAAAGGACCAGATGCATTTATGATGAAGATATCAATGAAAAGCTAGGTCTATTGATTAATAAAGTGGAATTAGTTGTGGAAGCATGTAGAGTAAAATGCCGCTCCTCCCCTCTGGAAAAGTTTGCATCGCGCCTTCCTAAACAAGCAATCTACTCAACAACAGAAGGAGCGATGGACCTCCGCCGTAATGGCGCACCTTCCGATCCCACACCTATTCTCCCGTGTATCAACGAAATGAGCTAGAGGTCTATCTCCCGCCCTCGCAGCACGCATAAACTATTGATTCTCCTTGGCTCGCTTGGGATACTCTTCCGGTTTCTGTCAACGCAGCCTGCCCGACACCGCAAGTAGGCGCACACTGCACAGCCTGGATGATGACAAAGACTAACGGGTTTGTCTCAGATGAAAGACTCTCGGGCTCGACTGTGTCCCTTTATGCTCGGCCTTGAATGTCGGAACAAGGCGACTAGGACATTGTAATTTACGCAGTGGAATTGACACAACTTCAATTGCCTTGAATGAGGTTGCAGATGACGCCAGGATCGTCGAAGGTGACGCCATTCTGGAAGAGAAGATTGCCTTCATGAATAGTGTCAGGGTTGAGACCTTGTTGACTGGTGCAAAGTCTTCCTTGCGCCTGCGGAATTGACTTTAGGAAGCCAAACCAAGGACTGCAGGCCACTGACGCACGAGGTATCCCCAGAGATAATTGCCAACCAGCTGGCGAGTCACGAATCCCTTGCATGCACGTGTCTCAGACGCATCAAAGATCAAAGACGCAAGGGTAGCTCAGATCACTGCATGTCATTCAAGCCGCACTTCTATAAAGTTGTCTAGTCTGTCCGAAGACTCAAGGGGCATGGGCTTTGTTTCCAGCACAATGCATCAAAGAAGCCACATAAAGACGGCGGACTCGACAAAGACCGCCCAGTCAAGGATCATCAGATGAAAGCGTAGACTGTTTACTTCACTGCTCTGGTCTCCAAATCATGGCTAGGCGTCTGATGCAGGTAGCCGAATATCATGTTATAGAGAAGATTATGCTGGCCGGACTCATTCACTGGGTAAACACCAACAGGCCAGGCTCCACGATGGCTCCACGCCGAGGCTGAACATGCAGAAAAGTGAATTTCCTGCCGCCCAGCCGCATAATTCTAGATATGAAAGAGATTTTCTTTGAAAGGTAACACAGTGGGGTCCTCTGGTTTGTTCCTTTGGCCAAGTGAATGGACAGTCACTGTCTTTCAGGGTAGGGCTCAAGACGAATATTTGTAATCCACATCGACCCCTTCCTCTCTCGACTCGAGTCCTTATCTCTTATCTCGATTGTTTGATATCCTCTGCTTCAAGCTCTATCCTGTATCATCTATCTGTACTGTCTGCGTGGTGCTGATTACTCTGTTCTGTTGTTGTTGCTGGGCCGGATGAGCAGTCTTTCGCCGACTTCCCAGTCAGACGACGAGATGAGCTTCTTCGCCCCAGTTCCCGCTTTCGACACGGCTTTCCAGTCTGTTGATATTGGTGTTGAGGCAGAGTCCCTTGCGCAGCTGTCTAGTGCCGAGGTGCTGGATGCTGTCAAGCACGCTTGGGGGGCGACCTTACAGGGCACCTCCAAGCCGGAGAAGACTCTTATCTTCAAAGACATCTTCTCCTCTGGACCGATCACCATTGTCAAAGCTTCTCTAGAGACTGGCACATTGCCGGCCACACCCCCCGCGACCCCTCCTACCACGTTGAATCAGTACTTCTTGCAGGAGACTGTCATTACCTTCAAGGATGGGAAAACCACACTACCGAATGAAACACAATCTCAAATCAACCAGGTAGACAAGGCGCCTATTCCAAAGGACGTCGAAGCTGACTTGGAACAGGTTCTGATTTATCTCGACGTCGCCTACGATTCGAAATGGCGCTTCCGCCTCCGTCGCAAACCCAATACACTCTCACAAAACCAAGCAGACGAGCTGATCGAACTCTTCCAGAAAGCCCTTGAAAAGGCACTTGAATCACGCACAGTTCTTCCGCCGTCGCCAGCAAAAACCTCCTTCAGCGAGGAATCAGACTCGGAATGTCCTATAACCGACCGCTGCATCCACGATATCGTGGAAGAGAACGCCATCAAGCGGCCGGATAACGAAGCGGTTTACGCACATGACGGATCCATTTCCTATAAAAACCTTTCAGAATCTGCGCTCAAGTTTGCGCAAGAGCTCACGCGACTCGGGGCGGGCCCTGAGCAGCGTGTTGCAATCCTCATGCCAAAGTCGCTTTGGTACTCGGTGTCTGTGCTGGCGGTATTGAAAGCAGGAGCTGTTTTTGTTCCACTTGATCCCGGCCACCCTGAGTCTAGGCTAAAGCAGCTGGTTGGAGAGATTGAGCCCTGCGCGTTGATTACACTTTCCTCGCAGTCGGAAAAGGTCCAGCAGCTTGGGCTTGGATGTCCTTTGCTTGAAATCGACCAGCTCGACCTCACGGATCGCAAACCGACCAAACTTACTCCAGCCAAACCGAATAATGCCGCGTACATGATCTTTACTTCTGGATCGACCGGAAAACCGAAGGGTGTTGTGATTGAACACTCTGCTCTCGCGACCAGCGCCACCACCCGCGGCGTCGTGTTAGGGCTCGGGCCGGACTCGCGGGTCTTGCAATACGCACCGCATACTTTTGACGTGAGCGTCGATGAAATTCTCACGACTTGGATTCATGGTGGATGCACTTGTGTTCCTTCTGATGACGACCGCTTTTCGATCGCACGATTCATGGAAAAGGCCCAAGTCACTGCTGCTCTGCTCACACCCACCTCTGCCCGTACCTTGAGCCCCGACGAGGTCCCGACCCTGCGCACTTTGCAAACCGGCGGCGAAGTCTTGACCGAAGATGTCAATGACAAATGGTCGAACCGAGTGACTTTGTTCAATGTCTACGGCCCGACCGAAGCCAGCGTTGCGTGCGTCATTAGCAACCGTACTGGCATGAAAGGCACCGGGCACGTCTTGGGCCAGGCAGTCGGGGGGAAATGCTGGATTGTCAGCCCGGACGACGTATCAAAGCGCATTCCTACAGATGAGATCGGCGAGCTGGTCATTGCAGGCCCGATTCTCGCGCGAGGATACTTCCGTGACCCCGTCCGCACTGAATCATCGTTTGTTCGACTCTTAGAGACTGGCGAGCGAGTCTATCGCACCGGTGATCTAGCTAGCATGGACGCCGATGGCACAATCTCTTACCATGGACGCAAAGATCTCGAGATCAAGATTCGTGGTCAGCGGATCAATATTGCAGAGGTTGAGCATGCGATTCTCCAAGTCGACGATGTTCATGGTGTTGTTGTAGAGTTTCCGAAGCTGGGACTCTCTGCAAAGCGTCTTACTGCTGTTCTCATCTTCAAATCCGAGCAGGACAAGGGAGGGTTTGAAAATGCAAAGGCAGTGCCTGAAGCTATCCAAGAACTCCTCCACAACCACGTCGCCAGCATGTTGCCGGCCGCAATGGTGCCCTCCAAATGGGTCTCGGTGCCTTCACTCCCACAAACTACCTCTGGAAAAGCGGACCGCAAGCTCGTTCGAGGATGGCTCGAAGACATGGACGAACATACTCATACACGACTATTCCAAGTTTCCACGACTCAGACCTCAGAAGACGCTCTCCTCCCAATCTGGTGCAAAGCCCTCAAAGTCGACCCCCAGAACGTGCGCCTCGACCAGTCCTTTATCCGCAACGGTGGCGACTCGATCATGGCTATGGAAGTGCGGAAACTCCTCCATGACGCAGGAATCTCTATCAAGATCCAGGAGCTTCTTGACGGCCGCACGCTCGCTGAGATTGGCCGGTCATCGTCACGCTCTATCTCCGCAGCAACATCGACCATCGACGAGGATAGAGACGAGCCGTTTGATCTCTCACCCGTGCAGCAAATGTACTTTGAAAAGATCAAAGACGCTAGTCTCGGTCTTCAGCAACGTGTCTCTGTCACCCTGTCCAAGGATATTGAGCCATATCACCTCCGCACTGCCCTCAACCACATTGTCAACAAACACCGCATGCTGGCGGCTAAGTTCACTCGTCGACAGGGACAGTGGATGCAGCAAGTTCCGGTTGGAAAGGAGATTAGCTCGGAGACACTGTATCAGTTCTACATTGAGCCTGCTGCCGTGTGTCTCAAAGAGTTCTGCGCCCGCCCGATAGATATCGAGGAAGGCCCGCTGCTTCATGCTCATCTACATTCGGGAGAAGAACAAGCCTTGGTCCTCTGTGTGCATCATCTGGTTGCAGATTTTGTTTCGTGGCGCGTTATCCTCCAGGACCTGCATGATGCTATCATTGCTGCGAAAGAGGGTAAAGCGCTGAGCATCAAACCTACTCTCGGCTTCCAGCAATGGTGTCGCGAGCAGACGGCCTTTGCCTCCACGCTTGTGCTTAAGAATGTTCTTCCGTACGAGCCGGGGCCTGTCGATTTGAACTTCTGGCAGATTGCCTCGAATACATTTGGCGAGATGGGCACGGCCGAGTTCCGTCTATCCGCAGACGAGACATCCATCCTGCTCGACACATTCACCGGCTCTAAGCACATGACGGACGTCCTCCTCGGCACTCTTGCGCTCGCATTCAAATCGACCTTCCCAGAGCGTGATGCCCCTACTGTCTTTGTCGAAGGCCACGGTCGCGAGCCATGGACGCCCTCTTTGGATGTTTCTCAAACGGTAGGGTGGTTCACTGCTGCATACCCTATACACCTCCCGGGATCAGCCCTGGAATCTTTGAACAAGGCGATTGATGAAGCTACTCGGCGCCGCATTGCAGTTCCCGCAAATGGCCATCCGTACTGGTGTGCACGGTACCTTTCCGAGGCCGGGAAGAAGGCTTTTGGACAGGATCCCCGACATACGGATATGGAGGTCGTTCTGAATTATGCTGGAACTGTTGTCACCAAAGCTCCTGGGAATGGATTACTTGGAGAGAATGTCAGTATCAGCGAGATCGGCCACCCGAATTGTCCGCGCCTCTCCGTGTTCGATGTCGGGGCTAGCATTGAAGGGAACGGGGAGCTGCTTGTGCAGTTTTCCTATCCTAGCAATATTAAACATGCATCCCGTGTCCAGGAGGTAGTCAAGACTCACCAGGCCCTCCTTGAAGAAGTGGTTCAAGCTGAAATTGACTCTGACTTTGGTCTCCCCTACGACTTGGCCAACCTCATCGGCGTGACGGGCCTCGACAGCTCCATGGTCGAAAAGATCTACACCCCCTCGTCCATTCAACAGGATATGCTCCGCCGTCAGGCCCTCGAGCCGTGGTTCTACCGCGTCAAGGGCAAGTGGATCGTTGAGCCTACCTCTGGGTCAGTTGACGCCCACCGTATCGCCAAAGCATGGAAACAGGTTGTCGCCAAACACTCCACTCTGCGGACTGCATTCACTTATAGCGAGGAGCAGGAGAGCTTCATGGCCGTTGTCCTCCGCGACATCCAGCCGGCTATTGAACTTCCTAACTCTCAGGTCCGCTCTCTCTGCCGCGACGAAGACCTTTCTCCACCTCACCGTCTGGTCCTCAAACAGCTGGGCAACGGTGCAGTCGAATGCAATCTTGAGTTCAGCCATACCATTATCGACGCTGCGTCCCGTTCAATTGTTCTGCAAGATCTGGCCGATGCGTACGCTGGGAAACTCCAAGTTCGGCCACGGCCAGTTCCGTTCTGGAAATACGCCCAGGCTGCGTCTTCGGAGTCGACCATGTCCGGATCTCTCAAACCTGCTGGACACGTTACGGCATTAGATTTCACGCCGACCGTGGCCGGATCGAAGATCTCGCAGGCGTGCAAGGATAATGAGATTACAGTCTCTAGTTTCTTCATGGCTGCGTGGACGCTTGTTCTTTCGAAACGCCTCGGCAAGGATATTGCGTTTGATTATGTTCTGAGTGATCGGTCTGCTGAGGGTGTTGAAGGTGCTGTTGGACCGTATATCCGCCTTCCAGCCTGTCGAACCGTCATCGATGGAGAGACGGGAATGGAATTGGCGAAGAAGCTGCACTCTACTCGTTCTTCTCAGACAGTTTCAACCGGCCTCTCACTTCCTAGTCCAGTGACCAAAGCCCAAGGCCTGACCACGCTTGTGAACATCCGCAACTCTGGTGCTGAGTCTCTTACGCTTGTTGTTGGAGATGTCTGCTGGAAACTCGACTCGTTTGAAGACCCCTGGGACTACGATCTCGTCTTTGCAGTGAATATGCACGGGTCTGAGATTGCCGGCTGGACTGTGGAGTTCACTTCTACTGTTTCTAAAGAGACTGCGCTAGGTGTTGTAGCGGATCTTGGGGATATTGTGAAGGAGTTGGCTACCCGGGTTTAGATGTCCGTTCTTGTTGTTTCTTGAAGTTGGAGGAATGGTTCATATTTCATGTTAGAGTCTAGATATCTCCTGTTTCGTCTGATTTTCTCATGTCGTCTGCGTCTTATTGATGGGACATTTAGATCCATACTCCATTGCATGGATGAACGAATGTACACTCGAAGAACGTTTCTATCTGCTTCTTAGAATAAATGCAAGGGATCATACCACCGTATCATATCATGTCCTTTTTGTAGTTGCACTGCGTCTCGTCCCGTCCTCCTTGCATTGGCACTGACTGACTTCACTTCACCTCGTGGAGTGCAGCAGCAGCAGCAGGTCTCAGACAGACTTCAATAGTTCCCCTTCTTGCATGAGCGTTTTTTCAACAGAATACAGAATGAAGAGTTGCGGTATCCCTTGATACTTTCTCTTCTTTCTTCCTTGGCGAGTCAAGCCCACGTGTAGATAAACCTTTGTCTCTAGACATACCTACCTACCGACCTACCCTCGTTGGCATGTCTCAGATGAGGATATACAGCGAAATGCTCTCAGCCATGGATCTTCCATTTGATATGGATCTCAGCATGGACCTCAACATGAATAGCATCTCCCTTTCAATCCTCATCCCTATACTAGCTGCAATATATCTCTTCAGTCTATGCATCGCCCGCCTATTCCTCAGCCCCATAGCACACATCCCCGGCCCGCGCCTCGCAGCCCTAACCTTCTGGTACGAGTTCTACTACGACGTTCTCTGCCGGGGGCAATACTTTCAAGAAATCGACCGGCTGCACGGGATATACGGTACAAACACCCCATCAACCCAACTAATCAGTATTCTAACAATTGGCAGGGCCAATAATCCGAATCAACCCTTATGAAATCCACATCCAGGACCCAGCGTTCTACTCAACGCTGTACACAGGCGCCACGAAGAAACGGCACAAGTGGGCCTGGGCGGCGCGCATGTTCGGGAACAACACATCTGCGTTTTCGACGGTGCGGCACGAGCATCATCGTGTTAGACGGGGGGCGCTGAATCCGTTGTTTTCGAAGAGCGCAATCCAGAGGCTTACGCCTAGGATTCTGGATAGACTGGGTCAGCTTGTTGGGCGGTTGGATACGTTCTGTCCAAGTACTGGGAGTGGATACTGTAAGGATAATGGTGTGGGACAGGCAGTTGACCTCGGGATGGCATTCACGGCGTTTGCGGCGGATGTTATCACGGAGTACTGTTTTGGGTCGTCGCTTGATCTTATCCATACTAGGGACTTTGGAGCAGACTGGGTGGAAATGGTCTCTGCGCCGAGCGAGCTGGGGCATTTGGTCAAGCAGTGTCCGTGGGTTTTGCCGCTGCTAAGGTACTTCCCCAGAGCCCTGGTCAGGAAGATGGCGCCGTTGATTGCGTTTTTGTATGAGGTGCAGGAGGTACGTTACTGATCTTTGGTATCGCTGTGATGGGATAGAGGGAAGAAGCTAATTCAGTAGACAATGAGCAGTCAGATCCAGCCGCTGGTTGATCGGGTGCAGGAGAAAGCAGGATCAAAGCCATCGACGGTGTTTGAGACTCTATTAGCAGGAGATCTTCCAGCAGCGGAGAAAACAGTGCAGCGACTCAAAGGCGAAGGCCAGACGCTGATCGGGGCAGGGACGTTGACCACAGGAAATGCCCTAAAGACAATCGTCTTCCATGTGCAGGATAATCCCGAGATATTGGAAAGGCTGCAGTGTGAACTGGACACTGCACTGGAAGGTATCGACGTCCTTGGTCTTCCAGATACATCAGCATTGGAACGTCTTCCGTATTTGACAGCAGTGATAAACGAGGGCCTGCGTCTCGCATACGGAGTCACCCACAGACTGCAGCTCCTCGCCGAAGAACCTTTACACTACGGCGACAAGACCCTCCCAACAGGAACACCCATCTCCATGACGTCGATCTTCATGCACGACAACCCAGCAGTATTCCCCTCGCCGCGAACATTCAACCCAGACCGGTGGCTGGAGATGACTCCCGAAGACAGGTCCAAGATCATGGGGAAGCATTTCGTCCCGTTTTCCAAGGGGACGCGGATGTGTCTGGGCATGCATCTTGCGTATGCGGAGATGTATCTCGTTCTTGCTACTGTTTTCACAAGGTATAGGATTGCGCTGGATGGGACGAGGAGGGAGGATGTCGAGATGGCGCATGACTTTTTTGATCCTGCGCCGATGAAGGGGGCGAGAGGGTTGGTTGTTCGATTGCAGAGGAGGTAGCAGTATAAGACATTCGTTATCTTAGATGAAAGGCATAGACGTATACAATTAGATTCTTTGTCTTTTACTCAACCGGTAGATCAGTTTCAGGTCTGTCATGCTCGCTCTGGTTTATACTTGCAAGACACTTAAGCTGAAGTCATTGTCTGCCGGTATTGGAATCTCATATCTCAGCTAGTCTAAGAGCTGCATACAAAGAAATTATCCCACAAACTGTTCATTCAAGCTGTTGAATCGGTAGAGCTCTCAGTTTCAGCTGTCTATGAGCTAGCTATACAAAGACCATAACAGCTTGACGAGCTCACAAAGCCATGTGTAGACATATAGTAGAGCTATTGAGATAAATAGCCATGATGCCCTTCAATATTATGCATCATCTCCGATAACTTCTATCTCTTCCACATACAACCTCAATATCTCACAGCCAACAACCAACAGTCAATGACCGGATCCACCGCAATGACGACCATGATTTGCGTTTCAAACGACCCCTTCTGGGCTGCTATTGCCTTTGCATGTCTCCGCCTGTTCCTCGATATCATCCTGACGGTGGGAGTTTAACCCTGTCAATGCGTCAAGCAAGTTACAACGAAGCCAGTTGATGCTGTCTAGACGATCAGTGAGCTGGATATTACCGCCTGGTGATAATCTCCCTGCTTATATGCGGACTGCTGTTTTCTTATTGTCTTGTGTATTTCGCTTGTTCTCGCGTCCACTGTATTTTGAGTTTCAACGCGTTAGATACCTACATGAATGTTGAATATTTGATTGTTCTCCTTTAACCAGGTTCCTGATCAACTGGTAGAATATGTATCAATCACCACTGCAGAATTGAACTAGGGTTCCGCTGAACAGTCGACCGTTGACGAATATAACAACCACTATCTTCTTGCCTTCTCCTTCCAAGCCCTACCTATAGACCTCACCAGAGCACACCTCGGACATAGAGAGAGAGCAACCCTGGGTCTTGTTATATGAGAGAGAGATACAAGGCAAGGTCCAGGACTAAGTTGTCGTCCGACTGGATGTTATTGAATGTTCTAGTCCACTCCACCTCTCCAGCCCCTAATCCTATATCCAACGACATCAATCCCAAGCAGCATCGAGCTGCTAAATCATACTAAAGGTCTACCAGGTTATACCCTTCTTTCCTGTAATTTGACCAGGTGGTACTCCTTGCAGTCTGTACAAGCAGAGAGCAATCCGGACGATTCGGCGTGCTGGATCAGATTGCCAATACGAGTTTTGGCGGTGGTGGACTTGACAGTCTTTGTTTAAATGTTAATCAATATATTACGACTTGGTCTTCATAAAGCCCTATGTCTTGTTCTTATTGTCCTTAAGAACAAAGCATTCAAATGAAAGACCTTAACCAGACAGTGCCTAACAACTATATAATGCAATGCTTGTCGTCTTTCGTCAATGGCCGACAAGATACTCACCAGTATGTCTCAATCAGAGTCTCAATCAGAGTCACACTTACAGTCCCAGACCTCAAGCCAACCCAAACCCCCATCCGAAACCCTAGCCCCCTCTACTGCAGACAAAATACTAACTTCCATAGCAAGCAACCCCTCCGAACCATGGGAGCTATACATCGCCCGAACAACCCGCCGCAACCAGCCCGAACACTGGGTACTCATGGTCAGAAAACCAGGATCCGAGAGATGCACATTCTACCACCTCTCGAACGGGATGCCCCCGTCAACTTATACGCGGACGAGAATTGTAAACCGACGCTTTGAGCACTGGTATTTTCCCGTGCGGGAGGAGATTGCACAGATACAAGCGGTGGAGGAGGTGGATGCTGTGAGGGCGGCGATGGAGACCGGGGCGGATCATTGTCAGCGGTTTGTGGTTGGTGTTATGGAGAGACTTGAAGAAAAGAGATTGGTGAAGGAAGGAACTGCTGAGAGGTACAAGGTGTTTCTGCAGCCAAATTTGTTTGAGGGGCCTGTTAGGGTTGTGAGTGAGGAGGAGTTGAATGGGTGGGTGGATGAGATGGGCAGGGGGGAGGCTGGCTGGATGTTGATGTTTCAGCAGGGTTATTTATAACTATAACTAGATAACTATAGTTAGTATCGGTTTCAAGCTACCTATTTTCATGGTTAAACCCCCGAATCCTCCTGTATAACAGTGTACTCCTCCTGGTACGCGTCCCAGCTCTCACAATTCTCTGCCAGACCACTGTAGTAGTCTCCCAACAACTCCTGAATCTCATCGTATCTTTCGACAAACTGCATATCGAATCCCTCTTCTGTATGCCATCCAATATGGCAATGCATAAGCCACGCCCCCGGATTATCAGTATAGAATGCAATCACAAGATACCCATCCTCCTTCAACATGGCCGTATCCCTCCTAGGCAGCGCCGCCGCACCCAGCGTATCAATAAAGTTCGAGGCACTTTCATTATACGACCCGGTCCCCTGCGCAATAATCAAAAAGTCATGGCCGTGCAAATGGATCGGATGCGGCACCGCCAGCTCCGTCTCGATAATCACATACACCCACTGGTCCGCCTCAGGCAGCTGCACGACGCCACTGGTATTCGTAAACGCCGTCTCGTTGTTATGCACCTGCAGCAGCGTCGGGTTCTCCCACTCGATCAGCATCGACGTGCTGTTCAGTTTCCACCGGAATAGATTCTCCGAGTTGGTCCCCAGCGTGACGGGCTCGGATTTCGTGTAGAAGGGACTGCTGGTCACGCTGCGCGGGTTCATCATCGGTGTGAGGTTCGATGCGTCTTCGTCGTCGCAGCTGTCGGTGTATGAGTAGGCTGTTGTGCTGGGGGTTGCTGTGCTGTCGCCGTAGTAGATGATGCCTTTGATGTTGTTGGTGCTTTCGTTCTCGGAGCATGCGGACTGCGGGATTGCGCGGAGCCAGAACGAGTCTGCTACGGAGGCTTGGTTGGCAGTAATGATCACGTCGTAGCGTTGGCCTGTTGATTAGTATACTCCGTGAAGGTATCGAGGTGACATACCCATTGCAATATCCAGCACCGTGGTCTCGTACGGCTGGATGGGAACGAGATCGTTCGCAATCACAGTCAGTGTATGATTATCCAGCATAAACTTAAAGTGCGTGTCCACGGCCGCATTCACCAGCCGCAGTCGATACGACGTCCCTTCAGTCAACGAAGTGTTAAACCTGTATCCCGTTTCCCCATCATCATCACTATACACATTCGTCCCATTAATCAACCCATTATCCAGCGTCGGCGGCCCGTCTACCTGCGCAGAGGTATACAGCTCGTCAACGGTACTGATATCCCAATCATTCAGGAACAGCATGCCCAGATCCTCTTCATAGTCTGCACTCGCAGGGCCGTGGATAATAATACCCCCAAACAGGCCCTCCCATGCCTGCAGCCCAATATGCGAATGGTACCACGTCGACCCGTACTGGATTGCGCGCCACGTATAGGTAATTGTATCCCCCGGGGCAGTCGGACACTGCGTGATAGAGACTACCCCATCCATGGGATTCGTATAGTTCTGTCTGATCCCGTGAAAGTGTACACTTGTTCCATTGCCCAGCGAGTCAGGCAGACTGTTCGTCACATGCACAGTGACTGTATCGCCCCAGTTTGCTTCAATCGTTGGCCCCGGGATGGACCCGTTGATTGCGAGGGCGGAGCGCTCCCGCCCGTCGGGGGCGACGGTCACTTGTTCCAGGTTGAACCAGTACTCGCGGTGCGTGCCCTCGGGGACGACGGTCGTGTAGTCGGTGTAGATGTCGTAGGAGCACCATTCTGAGCGGGTGGTTGCGGTGTTGCCGGTGCAGATGCTGGAGGCTGCAGAGGATGTAGAGGTAGAGGTAGAGGATGCAGAGGATGCAATCGAGGAGGATGCAGCAGCTGCTGCAGTGATGAGAGACAACAAACTGAGGCCTTTCATCGTGAAGAGATGATACTGAGATAGCATGAGTATGGCCCCAGGCTTCTATATGAAAGTTCTTCAACTACATGGTTCCTATGGCGCCGTATACACTGCGCAGTGCGTACCACGATTCGACCACGTCAGCCTGCAGCCCCATCACATCGAAGAAGCAATACCATGCAGCTGAAAAATCAGTCACAATCTTATGGATCATGACGACGTCCATCCCAGGATGAAACCTAGCAAGTCAGGTAAGCTCTATAATTAGCAGTACTGTACACACTACGGAGTAGCTCAACACCGGCGGACCACTTGCATCTCGTGATTGGCTTCGTCAGAGATAGGCTTCATCAGAGATAGGCTTTGTCAGAGATTTGCAATCGCCATGAACTGTTTGGCTTCTCCAGACTACTCGTGTAGAGTACTCCGTATAGTATAGTGGGGCATACGTACGTAGCTTATTCATCGGGAAACCCGGACAACCCACGAACTAGCTGACTATTGACAGGACGCGTGAGCTTGATAAAGCTTATTATTATTACTATTATAGTTATCCACTTGACAAAGCTTGGCTTCCACCCAGGTACCTGTACCATGGCTGGGATATATGCCAGCTGGTTGCTTCCGCTCAATCATACTTAGCAATACTACCTTGACAGTATGCAAGCAGGCACCCGGTTACTGAACGAATATACTAGACGAACAGAGTATACACTGCAGAATATCGCCAAGCGTATGCCAGATCTACCCGCCAAGAGAACCACAAAGTATACACCACCACAACTCACCACACTACAACGTAAGACCTGACGCGGACAAACATCGGAATAACAAGCTAATCCACACTCTATTTGATTCAAGTCTGTGATAGGCACCGGTGGCTTCAAATCCGGGGTCCATCCGCCCAGAACACGGAGCAGCTTGACGGCTGCGGCTGCGGGCCCACAGTGCACACTCAGGCCGCGCGTCGACTGGCTAGTTCGACTGGCTAGACCAGAGTCAATTGAACAAGGCTTGATTATGCTGGTATAGTAGGCAGCATGATAGGCGTTTTATTCAGATAGATATAGATATAGACACGGTCTCGTGGTGTCAGCTTCAGCACTTAGCAACGACTGGTATCCAAAGTCAAAATGCACTCGACTGTTCTTCTCGCTTTTGCCCTGGTGGCGGTTACCTCTGCAGAAACATTCAACTTGTATGCGTACGGCGATGGAATCGGTGGCTTGCCACTGCACTACGCTGATGGTATACCTACCTCTATGTAGACGACCTCCTACTGACGAAGTATAGGAAGCGCCGTGATCAGCAAGAACAAGCCCGCTAATGCAACCGACACTGCTGTTGTCGCCTGTATGTCCCAGATCTACTCTACTTTTAATCCACATTGACACAGTCCAGTTACAAAAGACCCAGACTCCGGCGATCTAGTCGGCAACCCCAACGCCACGGCCACCAACCCTCCGTTTTCGGACCAGCTGCTGTACATCCCCGGCCCGTCCTCGACTTCAAAGGAGATGGGCTTCGCGGCGGAAAACGACTCCTCGACGGACAGGGTGACAGACGAGTTTGTCTGGTACGGCAACTTTTTGCTGGTGAAGAAGGACGACGGGGAATACACGTCGTTGTTCTCTGTGAAGAAGACTGACGGGGATGATTCGGGGGAGTACAATCTGCTGTGGAATGTGACGGATTCGACGGAGGAGGTTATTACCATCTCTATGAGGTCTGTGGCGCCGTCGTCGGGGTGACTGTCTTCCATCAATGTTGACAGATGAGTTCAGCGTTGACAGTCTCAGAGGGAGAATGTAACATGACTATTCAATTGAATACTTTGAAAGTACAAGCATGACTTTCCTAAGGTAACCTCTATTATGTTAACCACATAACCTTGTTTATGGTTTCTATGTAACGCTATGCAAGTAGTCTCTCTCACTTTAACCTCAGCGTAAGCAGTTCCCGGACTTTCGGAGTTTCTCAGTTCTGGAGGAAGAGCCACCTGATACTACTGTATCCCGATTTCTTTCAAATCCCCAGACCTACAGGCTATGAAGGCGGTTATATTTAGTGGAATAGCGGATATTATTTCCGCTTGTTCTCTAGTATACAAACTATATTTATATCAGTCTCTATCAGGATTTGTTCACAATCTATTCAGGGCACCGGTATCAGCCTGTTAAAGGCCACTTCCATCACTATAGCTCAAGTCGACTGAATGATTGTCAGCTGTCTACCATATACCGATGGATCAACAGCTGCAGTATCAAACACTACAAGCTGCTCTACCGAGGGGGACATGCCCACTGAAAAAGATCAAACAATCTGTCTTGCAAGCGGAACTTATATATTTACAGAAAGTATGTTAGAAACATGATACTGTCCGTGCTAATCTTGACGCTATTATGTATCAAATCCCTCCACCAGTCAGGTAGCTGAGACATTCCTCGCGATGACTACAGTCGCCGAGTAAAGCAGCTTGATAGGTTGAGAATGGAGAAGATACTTGTATAAATACCGGATGGTGGACAAGCCTACATTATTGTTAGTGGAATAAACTCGGAGATACCGAAGGCCTTGGGCCTGGTGGATATTGTGAATAGTGGAAAACTCTACTTATTCCTATTCTATAGAGCCTCCTGTTTGCATGCTTTGATCTGTCAGTTCCCGTCCGCATGTCTTGGGAGGCCGACACACACATATATATATATACGGAGTATAGTTATACTCGCTCCCCAACTTATTCAATGCAGGTAGACAGGCATACCTCAAATAAACAACACTTGACTAGACAAGTCCTACTAGAGGTTGAGGGCCGAGTAGAGAGACTGTCGGAATATCCGGTTAATGGCAGACATCGGTCACAGCAATAGACAGTTTATATTTCTAGCTGGCCTGCTAAAGAGAACGCTAGACAGTCGGATTGCAAGAGGACTGTGGGGTCGTGGAGTAACTGCAGATCCAGTCCACCCTTATCACCATCTCCGCAGTCAATTAGTCAATCTGCGTGATAATGTAAATCATGGATCTTCTCTGTAAACGATATACGGCCAGTGAATCGTGGAGGATCTCGTTGAACACTACTCTCTACATGCATATTAGGCTGTCTGCATTACTTTAATATAAGAGTCCTATGGCAAAAGGCATTGAGGTAGAACACAACATCTACTCCGTCAACTGTCTTGTTTAATTGCGAGTGCACCTGTCTAGTAACTCAGTACGCCGGCCCTAACTGCCCTTCACTGGTCCAAATACCCATGCCAGTGCTTCGCATAGATTGCCACGACAAGCGGCATCCTCTATACGGAGTAGTCTGGACTATATAATATGTATGCACCCCTGAAGCTTGCGGAGACGGGCCGCTGGTGGGACTCGGGCGACAGTACTGTTTCTGTTATCTCCGACCCTGGTACGCTTGCGCGGCTGGTCCTCTCAAGGGTATATCTACCTCCCCGTGTCCTGACTTCACGATTATCAATTCATCAGTGCAGAGTAACACCATGAAGTTCTCCACCCTCTTGGCTTCGGCCTTGGCTTCAGCCTCTGCCTCCGCTTCCGCCTCCACCTGCAACCCCAACACCCTCAACACAACAACATACCTCTACCCAATCACAAAAGAAAACACGACCGTCGCAGAAGTCGCAAAGCTCACGAACCGCGGACTCTGCGACATCGGGCGCCAGAACCTCATGGCCGACGTGACCATCACTCCGAACGTCGGGCAGCAGCTCGTCATCCCCCCAGAGACATGCACGCCGGACGATACCTCGTGTCTTGTCCCGACGAGCGGGCAGACGAGAACGTGCGTGTACGGCGGTCCACGACTGTATTATACCGTCAACGGAGATACATATGAGAAGATCGCGCAGCGGCTGAACATCACGACGGAGTCGCTGACGTCCACTGGCCCCGGCGGTGCAGCATCTGCAACGGAAGTGCTGCCAGCAGGACAATACGTCAAAGTCCCGCTGTGCGAGCCGAGCGAGTGTGTGCTGAAGCCGTATGAGTTTTCGGAGGGAGTGTATAAGGATCTGGCGGATCGGTTTGGCAGCACGGTGGGGCAGTTGATGATGCTGAGCCCGACTTATAACTACAGCCAGAGCTTGATGGAGGAGAGTGGGTATCCGACGGTGAATGTGCTGGTGAATTGTACGGTTGGGAGGAATGTGACTGTTCTTACTTAAGAGTACTTGGTGGTTGTACTCTGACTCTGTACTCTGACTCTGTACATAACTACTCTGTACATAACTACTCTGTACATAACTACTCTGTACATAGTCATACGGATATGGCTGTGGAGATTAATTTACTCAGGAACATCCGACAGCCGATGATACCCTGTAGAGTTATTGACTCCAACTGATCGGCGCCTAGACTGGAAATGGTAGCAGGCCCCGAGGCGGGCCAACGGTCGAAGACTCTTACAGAGTACGCAAGCTAATCTGGCAGCCCTACGGAATAAACCAACAGCCGCAATATTACTCGTCCTCCATATTTCAGTAAATCTCTGCATATCATCTTATCTCGATCGAGCAACGTAACTGGCATGATTCAGTCAGCCGCGTTAAACACGTCTGTACGGACTATGTAGGCTCAGAAGGTACAGAAAACGCACATATTGTGAATGACAAGAATATCATATTAAAATGCTGAATGACTTCGGCCAGCCACAAACATACACCATACGCGGAAGAAATGCAGAGTCGCCAGTTAGGGCAAGATCGGCAGTGAAGTAGGTGGCTGGGATCGGCAGATTCGTCTCACCACTCTCAGCTCTTGCTTTTCAATGCACTTCGTCTACTGGGATATCCAGACTACAGAGTATAGAGTGTGACTTTGGCTTGCATGCCGCTAGTTCGATAGCTAGATCTGCAGTGATAAGTAGCGGAGATCGATCTCACTCTTGCTAGCAATGGACTCCATCTACTGGGAGTCGGACAGGGCCTTTTTGATACCGATTTGTCTCTGTCTTCTGGGTGTCTGTGTCATTTTCCAGATCATCAACGACTCAAAATGCCTACCCAAAGCCCCCCGATGGGGCGAACACTTGGGAAATAAAGGACGCCAGGCTGCTTTGCTGACTGATGCTAAAGCGGTTTATTCCAAGAACTACTACAAGGTACTCCATCTCACAGCATGGTCATGACTAACGTCGCAGTTTAAAGACGCCCTTGGCTGGTTTGTGCCA
Organism: Aspergillus sp. P7301S-1; assembly: GCA_037042525.1. NCBI lineage: Eukaryota > Fungi > Ascomycota > Eurotiomycetes > Eurotiales > Aspergillaceae > Aspergillus > Aspergillus sp. P7301S-1. The sequence goes on along the minus strand of JAXQKN010000110.1, from coordinate 37,658 downwards.
GTCCCTGGCGACAGTACGTCCCCTCCCCTTGGCAGATAAAGCTGACTTGCCAGCCCTGGAAAAGCTGGTCATTTCACCCAGATACATCGCCGAGCTGAAGAGACTGCCGCAGTCTGTTCTCAGTTTCGAGAAAGCGTTTAGCAATGTCTGTCCCAACGTAAATATCTGATAAGCATACTAATTAAACAGGCCAAAGATCAGAAATACACCAACTCGCCGCCGCCAAATTTCTTCCAGATCACGCCGCGCATCATCAAGTCGAAACTCACTCCGGCTATTGCCCGGTTGGCCCCAACATTATCGGCTGATTCCCAGCAAGCTGTGTTGACCGAGCTCGGGCCATGCAATGATTGGGCACCTGTAAAGGTGCATGAAAAGATCATGCACATCATCGCCGTTCTCTCAGGCCGTGTATTCATCGGCCCCGAACTCTGCCGCGACAAGCGCTACATCGACGCGGCAATCAACTACACAAACGACTTTTCCAGAGCGCTGCGTGACCTGGAGGCCTTGAACGCGTGGACGAGACCACTCTTTGCAAATCGACTGCCATCTGTCAAGGCCCTGCGTCGACGAGAGAATGAATTCATCTCGCTACTCAGCCCCGTAGTGCAGGCCCGAGCCACCGCAGAAAAACAAAACGATATGCTCGCGTGGCTAATGGACGAAGCTGCATCGAGCGGAATCGACGGGATAACACATATAGCACGGATCCAACTCGCCCTCTTCGCTGTAGCGTTCCATACAACAGCCCTAACCGCAACAAATGCCCTCTTCGATCTCGTCGCCAGTCCGGAATACATTGACCCCCTTCGACAGGAAATCCAGCAGACCCTATCAGAGAATAACGGCGTCTTGACAAATACAGCCCTCCACTCCCTCGCAAAACTAGATAGTTTCATCAAGGAATCGATTCGTCTCCGGCCCATGAGCGTCGCGACGTTCCAGCGCCGCGTCTTGAAGGAGTTTACCCTCTCTGATGGGACGGTTATTCCCCGGGGCACGATCATTGAGATCGCGAATGATGCGATTGCGCATGATCCGGAGTTTTTTGTGGATCCGGAGACGTTTCGCCCGTGGCGGTTTGTTCAGGAAAACAACACCCAACAACCAAGCGGACAGGGACAGGGACAGGGACAGGGCCAGGGGCAGTTTGCGTCGGTGTCTGGGGTGCTGGGTACATTTGGATTCGGTCCGCATGCGTGTCCCGGAAGGTTCTTTGCTGCGGCGGAGATTAAGATGGTGATTGCGTGGATGTTGGAGAGGTACGAGGTGAAGATGCCGCAGGTGCAGGGCAGGTATAAGAATCTGGAGTTTGGGTTGGTTGTTTCGCCGGATACAGAGAGAGAGATTCTTTTCAAGATGAGGGAGTGAATCTGTAGCATGGTGATATGTGTTGAACCCTAACTGAGCCTAACTGTTCAGGTCAAATGATATCTGATTGAATGACATAGTCAATCTCCCTACATATTTACATCAGTTAATGTAGATCTATCAACATTTTCGTTACTGTAACATCGTAAATCCTATCAAGGTCATCTACCTACTTAGGCCAGTCTCTCCTCCGTCGTCTTCATACAAAGCGGAATATCCGTCTCTTCAAAACCAACACCCTCCCTAACCATCCGCGCAACACCCCTCGCGGCCTCAAACGCCAGCGCCATGCCCCCGCCATTATACCCAGCGAGAACAAACTGCCCTGTTGTCCCTGGGACCTTGCCGATATGCGGCATGCCGTCTTTCGTTATCCCTTGGACTGCTTCATTAATATCAGACCAAGCAGTCAAAGTGGTGTAGTAGACTCACTTCCTGTCCACACGCTCTCCGTCTCAGCATTACTGTCCTCCCAGCCTATAAAAGTCCTCTGCATGAGTCCGCCAAAGTACTCTCTCGCGGGCTCGATGAGTGTAGAGTCATCGTAGACATCGTACCACAGCTCGCGGCGCTTCTCGTACGTGGCTTTCCCGCCGCCGACGACAATGCTCCCGTCTGGGCGGGGGTTCAGGTAGTCGACATGATCTGAGTCGTAGCGCAGGTTATACGTGTTTGAGAGATACGGGACTGAGGTGTCGTTCGGTATGGTGATATGCGAGGCAGTTGCTTTTGATGGTGTAATTACGCTTTTGTATTGCGGGAGAAGACCCGCCGTGTACCCGTTTGTAGCGAAGATGATTGTTGGGGTTCTGATATCGCCGCGGGGGGTTGTTAGGGTGTATATATCTGTGGTTTCGATTCCAGTGACGGGTGTATTTGTTTGGAGGTTGACGTTGCCCTTGTCCAGGACTCGCTCGAGGAGCTGCGTGACGAATTTATACGGCCAGAGGGACAGAACAGGTGTGGATAGCCCTGCCTTTGCCCCGCGGACGGATGTAATCTACAAGTTAGCAGCATTCACAGAAGAGAAATACATACCCGCTCGACATGTTCCTCTACAAGCTGCACATCCTGCATAGTGGGAAAGCCAGCATCCAGCAACCCCAAAAACTGTTTTTTAATACTCTCTGCGTCACTGCCGTCAATCGCAACATCGAAACTCCTCCTCAATTCCGCCTCTGCCTGTATCCCCTCCTTCTCAATAACCTCTTTCACAGCATAGATATTCCTCCTTACAAACCCCACTAGGGCCGCCGCATCCGCTTCACCATTCCTCAAAACTAAATCCGGTATCGTCGATGGTAATTTCTTGATATGCCCACCATTCCGGCCCGTCGCGCCGGAGCAGACCTGGCGTGCTTCGAGAAGAATAATTGACTGTTTCGGTTGTCCTGATGAGGTGTTGACGAGGTGGTATGCTGTTGATACACCTGCTATACCAGTGCCGATGATCACAATGTCTGCTTCTGCTGGGAGGTGCGGTGTTGAGCGGTGCTCGTCTAGCCAGTGGGGGTTGCTGCGCCAGTAGGGCTTCGTGGCGTTGGGGACGGGGTGGATGGTTGCCATTGTGGATTTTGTATTTGGGATGCGTGGGTTGGAGAGATGGGAGTTCTGCCTGGGAAGAGATATGGAGTGTAGCAGACTGACTCGTATAAGCTAGAGTATAGCCCCGCTACTAAGGACTGTTAAAAGTAAGCTAGCTATAACCTGGCTAGCCTGGATAGGAAATGCTTGCAGCTCCACATTGCGGACTCAATTCCTCCGATAGGCTTCTATATAGTTATCCTATTCCCGCGACTGTACCAGTTTGCAATCATGTTCATGCGCTTCGCAAGCCCGAATGAGCGGCGCACCATCAGCCGCGAAGACCTGGGGTACTATAATGCACTTGTCATTGGGGCCGTCTATAATGTCAAAACAGATGCTGAGATTACTTTCAATTCTTTAATTAAGCCTCTCCAACAGTGTATAACCAAACACCCTTTTTTGAGCGTCGTTGTCAAAGACAAACACACCGAGAAGCCATTCTTCGAACGGGTTTCGGAGCTTGATCTGAGCAAGCACATTTCCATCGAGAACGCCAGCAACGAATCTGAAAGCGAAAATAAAATACTCGAGCGGTTCCTCCTCCCGATTCTCGACCGGCCATGGCCAGCAGAACTTCCCCCCTGGCGAATCATCGCCCTTCATCTACCAGCAAAAGAACCTCATGAGAAGCGCTGCTTCATCGCATTCTCATACTCGCATGCCCTCGGTGACGGAATGAGCGGGTTAATTTTCCACAAAAGCTTTCTCGCTGCGTGGAATACTGTTGATGCTTATACCTCCACATCATTTATTGTCCCCCCGTGTCAAGAAAACCTTCCTTCAGAATTCGACACCCCCCAACGCCTCCCCATCTCGTGGAAATTCCTCCTCAGTCCGCTCATAGCAGCGTACCTCCCGAAACCAATACTCGGCTTTCTCGGCATGCACGCATCTGCCAGTCCCTCCGACGCAGGAACATGGACAGGCGCACGGATGTTCTTCAACCCTTCAGATCCAAAAAGCAACAGCAGCCGAGTCAAGATCTTGGAAATTGAAGCACTGCTCGTGCAGGATGTTTTGAAGGCGTGCAGGGCGCACGGGACGAAACTCACGGGCGTGATGCATCAGATTGTTATTCGTGCGCTGTCGACTGCTCTTCCGGATGACAGTGCTATCACAAACCTCGTCTCTGGGACTGCAGTCAATATGCGCTCGAGTATTGGTGTTCCTGAGAGTGAATGGGGGTTATATGTCTCTGGGCATTATGCAATCCATCCACATACAGAAACAGAAAGCAGTTTACTATCAGAAGAGATGTGGGAATCTGCGCGGCGGATGACCACCTCTTTATCAGAATCCTCAAACAAGCTTCACGACCAGCCGATTGGTTTACTTCGCTACGCACCGAGTATCAGAGGCTGGACAGAAAGCCAGATTGGAGGGAGAAGAGACTGCTCGTATCGGATTAGCAATCTTCTTGCGTTTGATCCGGGTGAATCTGGTGTAAGTCGTGTCACCAAGGTGCTCTTTTCTACCCCGGCAGATGTTACTGGAGCGCCGCTGAACTTGGATATTGTGAGTCTGAAAGGGGGAAGTCTGGTTTGCTCTGTGGGGTGGCAAGCTGGGGCGTTAGGGCTGGATGATGAGGAGGGGTTTGTAGAGCGGGTGCTGGAGAGGATGAGGGCTGGTTTCGAGGGTGTAGTATAATATTTATCTTCCTGTACTCCTAATAATGTTTAATTATCAATGCACTGATGTATCGTACTCTTTACTTAGACGGCCGCTTGGCTGTGTTCCTATTGTCAGCGTACTGAGTGCAGTCCTCTGTGGGCCTTTGGTTGAAGAGGCTCATTTTGGTGAGAGTGGCTGGATTGAAGAGCTGGATTGAAGGCATTAACTGAAGAACTAAATTCAGAATTGGTATGATCAGGTAGGGCTATCATCCACTGTCAAGTATAACCTTATGGATGAACTTAATATAACACAATACGACTAGCATCTCAGTCTCTATCTTGACCTGCCATGGACGTGTAGTCTTTGATAGTGAATTTATCAGGCAGAGATTTATAATACTTGATTGAGATCTGAGGGTTGTCACGATCCATTGTTCTGTATCAGGTCTTAATGCTACAACATAGAAACCAGACCAAACTCCAGACAAACCAAGACTATGCGCATACCCTATTTCAACCTTCTAACCTTCAGGTCGCCCTCTTGATTTACGCAGTCTGTATTAAGGATGATAGCAACACGCCAATAACATTGCACACGGCCAGATAACGATAAGTGCCTACTCCAATCTTGGAGCGGAGGTCAGGCTATAAGAGCAGCCAACAGCCCACCAAACCATCCTTAGACGATCACTACCTCAACATTAAGTCCCTTCAGGAAGATGAAAGCCCTCATCGTGAAATGCTACACAACGCAAGCAGAATGGGGAACACAAATGATCGAGTCGTTTAAATCGCATATCCGTCGGCACCAACCCTCTGCTGAAATTGATGTCGTGGGCCTCCTGGATGGGGATACCCTGCCGGACCCCTCGCGATACCGTCTTGTGGTTTTCTCGGGGGGGACTTATAACCTCTTAACTGGGGAGGCGTTCCAGCCGTGGGTCACAGCCGCACTGGAGTATATTCGCGCTATCTCTAATATGCCGCTCCCGGAAACGAAACTGCTGGGTGTGTGTTGGGGTCATCAGGCGGTGCAGTTTGCGCTTGGTGGGAAGCTTGATACCTTGCAGGATGCACCGCGGGTGAGTCCCCTGAATAGATGGTTGAGTTACTGCTGATTAGCATCAGATTGGAATCGAGGAGATCAACCTTTTGCCAGCTGGGCAGGGGTTCTTTGAGTCACCACCAACTCTGGTAAGCATCCATATCAGTTTCGTTTCAATGCCCAAATTAACAGACTATGTAGAAACTGCATAAATTACACATCCGCTATGTGGCAGAGCCTGGCCTAGGGTTCACTCCCCTGGCTGCCAATAATGAGATCCTGCTCTCGGATCGAGACCAGATTCTCACTCTGCAGTCGCATCCGGAGCTCTCGGAGGAGATATCAACAGGTATATTGGGTACTTCTGATAAGAACTATATCCCGTCTGTTACGAACCGGCAAGCCAACCTGATGGATGTGGCTAGCGAGCATGATGGGGCTCGAGTGTGGGATGTGGTTATGGAGTGGTGTAAATAACCATCTATAAATGTTTATATATGCAAACAGGCTGAGTCTGGCCATATACATACAAAGTTTGTGTCGGATGCTACAATATCTGAAATACTCTTCAGAAGTCGCTTGTCATTCGGAACTAGGATATATATAAGAATACTAGCTATTTAAGCACTTTGCTTATCCCTATCCTATAGAACCTCCTATTTATAGAACCTTCTAGCTGTCTATCTCCTCCTATAGTAAGATATCTGTTCAAACAGAACATCCAGCTACCTCCTGTCTGATGTTTCAGGGAACGTATAGATGTCCAGTTCCCTTCTGCATGTTTCGGGAGGCCGACATGCTGTACATTGACAACTCATATATATAGATGTGCAACTAGTGCTACAGACGCACTGTGTATTGCCGTCTGTTCTGGAGATACTCCTCCCACACTCTCTTGATATCATTCTTGTAAATAAAGTCCTTGTCGCCATACAGAAACGTGTCTATTTTATTGCACAGCACCTTGTCAAAGTCTGCCTCGTTCTCTTGGAATCGCTGCATCTGGTCGCGGCTTTCATCGAGATTCGCGTACCTTGACAGTTAGCAGGTGAAAGTTTATATCATGCTACTCACATCCTGGCGTAGTAAGGAGCTCTTATTTCCTCGAATATCGCTAATGCGTCTTGTATTTGTCTACCAGAGACAGTGTGGGTATACTCCAGCGCTCTTGCAAGAATCCAACCATCTTCCATGGCAAACGTCGCTCCGGAGCCAAATGCACCTACTGGTCAGTACGTCACTGATCAGATCTTGACAAAATACCTGATAGCGGATGGCTGGCGTCCCCGATTAGGGCCACTCTCCCCCAGGCAGTGATTCTGTCCAGCCGGGGCCCTGCGAACGTGGCAAACTCGTGCCATTCGCCTTCTTGTACGGTGTCCACTGCTTCTCGGATACGGGTGTCGTATTCCTGATAATTAGCTGTGTTAAGATAAAAACGAACACTCTTACCTCTACCCTTGCCTTAACTTTGTTATTTGATGCAGGTACACCCCAAGGAACTGCGCCAGAGCTCTCAGGCTCGCAATAGGACCGGACTGTAATCTCAAACATGGGATCTTCATGCTCCTCGTCATCTACATCGGAGAAGTACAGATGTCCTGCTCGTCCCCACCACCATGATGTCGTCCTCGTGATATCGTCAAGTCCTCTCTCAGCAAGCCGTGCTTTAGGAACGAGAACACGGAATGCAGTGTTTCCTGTAAACTGGAGCCGGTGCGCGGGGAAGAGCGTCTTTCTCACGATCTGTCCATTATTAGCTTTTGGATATATAGATCATCGTGGACGCACGGAATGAATCCCATCAGCACCAACAACCAGATCCGCAACCGTCTCTGTCCCATCCTCAAACCCAATCCTCACTCCAACTTCCACGTCCTCCACCAAAACAACCTTCTTGCTGAACTGGATAATCCCAGGAGGAACTCTGCACAGCAGCGCCCTCTGCAGCCTTGTCCTCCTCGCCCGGATCGCGCCTCGTGCACTTCCTGCACTATTCTCCGGATTCGCAGTGACATTCAGAATCCGTCCTGAATACGCATTCCTATGATGCGTGTCTGCCTTGGACCCGCCCTTGACATCGTCCCCCGCGCCCAGCAGATCGAGGACTCGCCATGCATTCGTGCTGAGACTTATCCCCGCGCCAGCTTCTCGGGGCTCCGGGTGTTTTTCGTATACTGTTACTTTTGTAAAAGGGAGTGCGGAGAGGGCGATTGCTGCGCTGAGGCCGCCGGGGCCGGAGCCGATGATGGCGATGTCTACTGTGGAAGTTTGGGACATTTTTGATGGAAGGAATAGTAGAGTGTGTTTGACGCGATTTATTATATAGAATGTAGCTGGTGATTAGTGTGCATCATCGCACGCCATAATATTGAATATTGGGTCATCGTTGGAGTAGATATGGCTTCTCCGATTTGATGGCTGTCTAGATTAGAGCCCTAGTAAGACGAGTCTATGTATTTCGTAATCAAAGCTTTGTGCTAATCTGATTTAACTGTCCAGGGATATCTTGTTATGACCCTGACAGACAAACTACCTGTACAATACGCCATATCGGACCTCCGGATTGATGTGCAATAGAAACTCGGCACCTATTACGAGCGTACAACACCTGTCATACTATCTTACGTATAACAAAAAACTACGAGGACGTAGTTGATCTGACTTTAGTTGCCATTCCCATTCTATGGACGGCGCCTACCATTAGAGTACTACAACCACCACAGTATCATGAGAACCAAAAGGGCTTGTTAAGGATAGACAGTATGTACAGCCCAGATTCAGCATTCCACCACGTCCGTCATTGATTCCTTCTCCTTGTCCTTCTCCATACCAGTTACTTAGGAAGCTCCTCGCCACCACCAGCACCACCAGCAGGAGAACCGTATCCGACGCCAGGCCACATTTTGAAGCTAGGACGCAAGGTTAGTCTGGGTGGCTCGAATTGGGTAAGCATACAGATGGATTGCTTGGAATAGATGTTCAAGATTCAAGGTTGGAGTTTGTTCGAGTTCAGGTTTGTCTGTCTGTCTGTCTGTCTCTCGCAGGACCACCGGGTTTTTATAACCCATCCCACGGCCTCCCTCCCGCTCTGGTTCTGGTGCTTTGTCGCGCTACAGGGGGCGGGGATTCTGCGTGCTCTGGGTTGGCTGCATGTCCCGGTGCCTAAGGAATGGAGGATGTATGTCGGTCCTTGGGTTACTTCAGGCGTGCTGTTCGACTGCTTTAGGGGTCTTATGTTTCTTGGATTATAGGTTTCCGCTACTAAATGGCGGCTGGCTCCGTAATTGTTAGCTGTGAGTCCAATGGGGAGAATCTGACATGCATAATTGAGGGGAAGACGATGTTACCTGTCTTCTCACTGCAGAGTACAGAGTAAGAGTAGTAGTTATAGTACTGGTGCCATCACAACCAGAAATGAACCTTTGTTGCATTTGATCAGGACTGAGAACCTCATCATGCTATTCATGCTTTACACCAGTGCAGTCTACCTCGCATGGCGACTATGGCGCTTCACGCTCCGGCCTCGCTTGTATCCTGATGAACCAAATACTGTACCTTATTGGATTCCATGTATGCCCTTACTTATTGAGTCTTCATGCGCTAATACTACGTAGTCATTGGTATACCCCAGCAATAGCTTCATGCACACCACTTACACCCACAGGCCCAGCCATCTCCTTCCGCGACTTTGACCAAGCCGTTACAAACACAATGTACGTCTCTCGTATATAGAAACAAATCTAACTTTAACCAGTTCCAAATTCAACTCAAAATCCCCATTCAGCGTCACGCTATACGGCTCACCACTGTACATCATAACCGACCCTATCGACGCCGCCCAAGTCAACAGACACTCACGAGCATTCGCCCTCGAGCCGCTCGCAAAGCAGATGTTTGTGAAATTCGGCATATCAGAGCCCGCTGTTGAGAGACTTTTTCGTCCGGATCCTAATTTCAGCCCGTTCAAGGGGTCTGCTCTCCATGCTGTTGATCAGATTATCGAGTTGTATAGAGCGCATATTAGTCCTAGTAACGGGCTGGATAAGTTTGTTGAGGATGATATTATGCCGCGAGTAGCACGCGTTCTGAGTCCGGATGCGCTGGCAACAACTACGACAACATCCCTCCACGAGATATGCGTCTCAGCCTTGGTGAATCCCATTGTAAGCGCTTACTACGGGGACATTATACTCAGAATACAACCCCATTTCGCAGAGCGGTACATGTCCTGGGAGAAAACAAGCTGGAAGTTCCTGTTAGGCCTTCCAAAGTTCATGAGTAAAGATATGCTAGCCGCGAAACGAGACATGGTTGGTGTGTTTGTGGAATACTTCAGCCTTAGTCCTGGAAAAAGAGGACACGAGAATCTCTGGGTCTCTTCGGTGGAAAAGGTCCTCAGGGATATTGATCTCACGAACGAGGAAATCGGGCGGATTTTCATGCTGCATACATCTTCGTGTGTCTCCTATCTTCAATCTACTTTAAACAGGCCGTCTGCTGACTCTTTAGAATTATAGGAAACATGTATAAACTCTCGTTCTGGCTGCTCGCGCATATCCTGCACAACCCAGCTCTTTTGAACGCTATATCCCTCGAAGTCAAACCTGCTTTTAATCCTGAAACTAGGGCTGTTGACCATACATACCTGACAGAGTCTTGCCCACGGCTTGACTCTCTCTACAGCGAGGTCCTCCGGCTCGTCGTCTCAAGCCCAATGACGCGCCAGGTAACAGCCGAAACGCTTATCAGTGGTGTATCTCTCCCGAAGGGGGCCAGGGTTTTGGTGAGCATTCCCCTCTGTGTCTGATCAATACTTATAAGTAGATAATGTACCGCCACCTCCACCACGACATTGCAACATGGGGTCCAACACCGGAAGTCCTCCAGCCAGAGCGATTCCTACACGACAAAACCTTAGGGACAAAACCTGCATATCGCCCATGGGGCGCAGGAAAGCATGTCTGTCCGGGGAGGTTTCTTGCAAAAAAGGCTGTTTTTGCGGTTGTTGCATTAATACTGGGGCAGTATGATATCAGTGTTGATAAAGATGCAGTATTTCCTCGCGCGGACCTCAAAAAGGCTTCTGGTGTTACGGCTCTTGCTGATGGGGAGGATGTGCTTGTTTCGATGAGGTTGAAGAATTCCTAGAACTACGTAGTAGGATATGTGAATACAGATTCCGGCTGGTTTAGGCTTCCCATGCGCATTCCCGCTGACACTCTCAAGCTTCAGATTGAAATTGACAGGCTCATGCTATGCTTCAAGCATCAAAGAAGGATGCACTTTTCGTTGGCCTCAGGACCGGCAGTAGAGGAGACACTGTGATATAAAACCCAATCCTGAGCCTGGAAGCCTAAATCTTACTGCATTTCAGAGTTCCCTACGAGTCAGTCAAGTCAATTCGGAACCAAACGTAGCACAGGCCCCGAACTAAATTGGATTAGCATGACGAGTAGCTCTGTCTACTATTGCTACTACAAAAATTGGGCTGATTTCTTCCTATAGTCTGTTGCATTCCACCCGGTGCAGATTGCACAGGGCCGGACAAGACCTCCCAGTAAACGGGGATAGAGGGCCTGGGTGATAGGTGGTCACGCCGGGGTGAGCCAACTACCGGAGGAAGGATATAAAAGCAAGACAGGAGGTTTGTATTTTATTGCAGCATGGTTTTTTCAATGCTCTACAACACATACCTCTGCGAATCATCTTACTGTCCACTGAGATTCATCACCACAATGGCATCGTCCCAATCAGCTGCAGATTCATCAGACAAGACAATGCCTCGGGACCGCTCTCGAAGATACTTTGCCCAATTCGCAGCATCCTGCAGCGTCCTCGCCATTCTCTTTTTCTTCATCATGCTCCCCAGCGCCGGGATGCTCCCACCCCTAAGAGCATACAAAACCGCCGACCAAGTCGCCGACCATTACCGCCGGCATGAAACCGGCCTGAAGGGCGGAATCTCCCTCATGACCTTCGTGGGCTTCTTCTTCCCAATGTACACCGCCGCGGTTGGCGGGCAGATGGCACGCATTCCCGGTGTCCCGCAGACAGTCCTCAACGCACAGTTACTAGGCGGCTGTCTGGGCGGGTTGTTTCTCACTCTGCCGGCGTATTTCTTCGCAACGACGATGTACCGGATGGACCGCGCGCCGGAGCTAATCATGCTCCTGAACGACCTATCCTGGATGTTCTTTGCGATGCCCTTTGCCAGCCTGTTAGCGCAGGACCTTGCGTTGTCGTATGCGATTTTGTTGGACAAGCGACCGAACCCGCTTTATCCCCGGTGGCTTGCCTATGTCACGTCTGGGCTGACCCTTACGTTCTGGCCGGCGTTGGGGACGCATTGCGTGCATAGCGGTCCTGTTGCGTGGCATGGGGGATTGACGTTCTGGACTGCCGGGGTTGGTGGTGGATTGCAGGTTTGTATCATTGGGTTTTTCACGTGGAGGGCTGCTGGGAGAACCGATGTGCCTCCTGATTGGGATGATAGTAAAGAGCGGGCGTCCATGAGTCGCGAGGAAATCGAGGATTTGGTTTCGGTGATGCTGGAGAAGAAGGTGTCAAGCTAATTCAGTTGTGGGTATACAATATGTACACATTGCCAAAGACATTTCTACAGTTTCTACATATCAAATCTTAGTAGAAAAAAAAAAAAAAAAAAGAAAAGAAAAGTACACTACCGGGGCTTTATATGTAGTTTTATTCTATTTATTCTAGGATATACCTAGCTCCAGATCTTGCAAGGAATAAAACGAGTGAAAGTATACCCAACCCGTCCTCACCATCAAGGTAATATGACAGGCCATGCAAGCAGTAAGGGATAAGGACTGTGTCTCCAACACGAGTTCATCGACAACATCGAGACTTTCACCCATGCCGCCGCTACCTATCGTCAGATCCGATACGTTCAAGAGGGGCCTCGCCTCTTGTCAACAGGTTTAACATGCTTGTGATTCGCCTTGCCAAATGCACTTGTCCAGCCGGAGCCGTACATCAAATCCCTATTCCACCAATGCCCTCGGCTTGCTCTTCGAGTCTGTTGGAAATGCTAGGGAAAGCGTCCAGATTGACACGGCAAGCAATATCGCTGCGATGGCCCCGGCCACATAGGACACTCCGAGCCCCTTGTCCAACCCCAGGGCAATCCACACAGGCCACCCAACGCCCGTATTGGCCATTCCGTACGTCGAGACCACAATTGGAATAACCATGATTCTTTTAGTGCCGGTAAGCTCCGTCTCGAGGAGATGGACAAGAGTAGCCGAAACCAAGGGCGCAAGGGCATGGCATGCTGGGAACCACAGTGGGAACCCGGCAACGGCGAATGGGTGGTGCCCGTAGTATGTGTACATGCCCCAGTACAGGGCCGGGTATTCGAGGATGAGGTTGAAGATGAAATTCCTCAGCCAGAGTTTGACGAGTCCCGCCCGGGTCATCGTTCCAGACCGGAAGATGGTAAGCACCCAGTATCCAAGGCCGCCAACAAACCAGCCATATGTACCGGGGACAAGGAGTGGGATTGGACGGTCGAACCACTCATAGACAACCCAGTTTCCCTCGCGAGGAAAAAAGCAGAATCCCATCACATCAATAATGGGTTCAAAGACACAGGCAATAGTACCGCCGACGAGGAAAAGAAGGCAGGTGGGGTCTTTTCTTTTCACAATACTAGCGAGGGACTTGTAGAAAGTAAAGACAAAGGGAATATGAGTTAGAATAGTAAAGATGAACTGCTCATTTTGGGGGATAACCAGCCCTTGAGGTGGACGGCTTGTTGTGCTAGGGACAAACATGATTCACGTTCCGTACCGCCGTAGGAGTACTCATCTCTTGCAAGGAACAGGGTAAAAGGTCGCTTGCTTGGTACATTTATAGGTTGACGAGCACCAGCCGGGGGTGAAATGTGGGACTCAGACTGGCTGCCCTCGACCTGGCCCTCGGTGTAGCAGAAATCTGGCAAAGCGACCGGGGAGCAAACGAACTGCGAGTAGCCGAAGGGGAGATACCGCAATATTGTGTCTGGGCATGTTGAAACGGCTGCGTTAAAGAGAGGGCTGGGTCAACCAGCCAGACAGCGCTAGGGAGACGCTTACGCTGTTGGTTCGGAGCCACGCTCGATGGCCACCTCCGGTTATTTCAGGAAGATGGTACAGCGATCAGCGTCACCAATGGTGGGGTGCACGTACTCTCCAAGAAATCTGGGATCCGGGCATCACGTCTACAAATTCCGCTCGGAGCGAAAAATATGGATGGGCTCCGAAACGTCGTGCCATACAGCGAGAGACACAAAAGAGGCCTCTATGCTAGTTCCCTGGTAGTATAGTCAATCACCATTTGCGTACAAACGAGCAACCAACAGATTCGACAGCAACAATGGGTTCTACAGGAGGTCCTCTCAACGTTATCGTCGTCGGCGCCGGGTTTGCAGGACTTGCGACGGCGATTGAGCTGGCCAAGGTCGGATGCACCGTGACGGTCTATGAGCTGGCCAAGGACCTTACTCGACAGGGCGACGTGATCATGGTGGGCTCTAATGCCAGCCGCGTGCTGGCCGACTGGGGGGTCCTGGACACTGTCCGTGATATGATCGCCCAGCCGGCTGAGCTCAGAATCCAAACCAAGACTGGGAAGCAGCTACTCAATCAGCCATTGCCGGCAGAGTTTGACGGGTTCCCCAATATCTATACCAACCGCACTCGCCTGCAGAATTACATCTACGACTATGCAAAGACCCTGGGCATCCGGTTTGTCTTTGGCGCTCGGATCACCGAGTACGTCGAAGACGAACAAACCCAACAGGCTGGCATTGTGCACGAGGGAGGAAAAGTCCTTGCGGATCTGGTCATCGGGGCCGATAGCGTCCACAGCCGCGCTCGCTGGTTCGTCATGGGCCACGAGCAGCCAGCAAGAAAGAGTGGATTTGCTGTCTATCGGTCCTGGTTTTCACTAGATCGCCTGCGCGGCCATCCCTTGACACATCCAATTGCAGAGTCGGGGAAGGACGAGTTTGCCATCTGGATTGCAGAGGATACTCACGCCATTCTCACGACAAACACCAAGCTGAACACCTGCACTTGCTTCGCCACCCACAAGGACTATACCGACATCGAGGAGTCCTGGCACGTCCGCGGCAACGTTGCGGACATGCTGGATGTGATAGACGAGAGCTGGGACCCTACTATCCGCCAGGTCATCAGGTCAATCCCAGACGATGTCTTGATCGATCATAAGCTGCTTTGGCGTGATCCGGTCCCCAAATGGGTATCGGACGGCGGCCGGATTGGTCTGGTGGGCGATGCAGCGCACCCTCACCTCCCTACGGCCGGGACTGGGGCTTCACAGGCTCTCGAGGATGCCGTGACCCTCGGGGTGCTTCTGGGTAAGGCAAAGAAGGAGGAAGTTCCAACTGCGCTAAAGGCATATCAAAGACTCAGGTAGCCTCTTCTTCTCTTCTTCTTCTTCTTCTTCCTCTGCCTGTTCTTCCTTAGGCTAAAAAACCGGCAGGTATGAACGCACGGCACTCACTCAGCGCATGGGCTGGGAGACCCGCCACAGGTGGCATCAAACCGACTGGGAGGCAATTGCGCAACATCCCGACATGCTCAATCTTCCCCAGCCGAGGTGGCTGAATGGCCACGATGCAAAACAGTACACCCTCGATAATTATGATGCGGTGATCTCCCACGTCACCAAGGGCACCCCCTTCGAGTCAACCAATGTCCCCGACGGCTACAAGCACGAGGACTGGACCATCGATGACATGTTGTCCAAAGAGGGGCAGCAGGTCGAGGCTGATTTCTACAGGGTAGACAATAAGTAGCAGTGCCCTCCTAAGAGCCCCGAGGTACTCGTTGTCAGACTAGAAATATGACGTTGTGGACTAGGCCAGATATTCAGAATGCAGCATACAGATTCACATGGTTAGACATCACTCGTAAGGTGCAGGAGAGTAAATTGATCCGTCTTGTAGTTGTAGATATCGCAGCCACCCCCAATTACAACCAAGTAGCTTTACGGCCCTTTGCCAGCATTACAAAGCTCCCATATCCCTCGTGCCCCGGGTTTGCTTGTTATAGAAAGGAAAGTCTTGCTGCCCATTGTTGAGAACTACACGAGTCGTTGGGCGGCTGACAGCTAACTCCGTCCCATGAATTATAATGCCACGCCACGCGCTTGCATTGCATCAACTGTGTGTCCTGCCTATGTGACTCGATATGTAAGCCTGGAACCCAACTCACGCAGTGTCCGTCTGGGAGAAATCGCTAGAGGGAAGAGCCGAGGCCTCCGCCACAGTGTCCACGAATCCCCTCAGCTGCGATGGCGTGGTTCTTGGTAGATTGCCGGCAGGTGCTTCCTCTACCTCCCGTCAGGCCAAGCCCGCCCCATGCTGGACTGAACTCCTGGCAAGTAGGTGGATCGTGGATTTCCGGCCGGGTCGCTCGGGTGCACCCGATCCGACCTGTTTAGGCAACACGCTAGCTCGATATAATAAGAAAGCAGATTCACGGTGTATATGTTGGTAAGCATAACACGTGGGATATTATCGGTGCGAAGATAATGGCGACCGTTCATGTGGTTGATATCCTCACTCTGCTGGTCGTTCTCGCTGGCAGCCTCGCCTACTTCGCCAGGACGAAGTACGGGGCCAGCTCATCCACCCTCCTCGACGATTCCACACAGAGCAGCAAGTCCCGCTCAGCGCGGGAGATTGCAGCAATTGTCAAGGGCAACGGGCGGAATTGTGTGTTTTTCTATGGATCTCAAACTGGTACGGCTGAGGATTACGCCTCCCGGCTTGCTAAAGAGGCGGCGCAGCGATTCGGGCTCAAGAGCATGGTCGCCGACCTGGCAGATTATGACTTTGACACTCTGCATGATTTTCCGGCCGAGACACTGGCCGTGTTTGTGTTGGCGACTTACGGCGAAGGGGAGCCTACGGATAATGCGGTCGAATTCCATGACTTCATCACGGATGAGAATGTCAGCTTCCAAGGATGCACCGAAGACCATCCCCTGGCCTCATTGCGATATGTCGCCTTTGGGCTAGGGAACAGTACATACGAGCATTACAATGCCGTCGTGAGACGCGTCAACAAGGCTCTATCCGCGCTCGGGGCACAGAGAATTGGCAAACTTGGCGAGGGGGACGACGGGGCGGGCACAATCGAAGAGGACTTTCTCGCCTGGAAGGAGTCCGTGTGGCCTGCTCTCAGGGAGCAGATGGGTCTCAGAGAATATTCCATGGAGTATGAGCCCGCCTTTCGCATCACCGAGGAGGAAAATGCTGCCCCTGATGCCACGCACGTCTACCTGGGGGAACCCTGTGAGAGCCATCTTCGTGGCCTTCGGGGGCCCTACTCGGCACAGAATCCATATATTGCGCCTATTGTGGAGTGTCGAGACGCGTTCGCGGCCAAAGATCGCAGCTGTGTCCACATGGAGATCGATCTGTCAGACAGTGGGCTCAGCTACCAATCCGGGGACCATGTCGCCGTGTGGCCCACGAACCCTGACACGGAGGTGGACCGGTTCCTGGACGTATTTGGGCTTCAGGGCAAGCGAGACAAGGTGATCAATATCGAACCGCTGGACATGGTCAAAGTCCCGATTCCCACACCCACCACCTATGGCACCGCGGCTCGATACTACCTGGAAATATGCGGCCAGGTATCTCGACAGTTCATTACAGCCCTTGCAGATTTTGCTCCGGACGAACACACCAAGACGGCCCTCTCGAGACTCGGAAGCGACAAGGAGCACTTCCGGCAACGGGTGAGCGGGCCGTACCTGAATCTCGCCCAGGTGGTCCAGAGCGTCTGCTGTGAGCCTCTCTGCGTGCCATTTTCGTTGCTGCTAGAGGGGATCCATCGCATCCAGCCGCGGTACTACTCCATCTCCTCCTCGCCCCTTGTCCAGAGCACCAAACTGGCCCTGACCGCAGTGGTGGAGTCAATCCCGGTCGACGGCACTACGCGGGAGTTCAAGGGCGTTACCACCAATTACCTCCTTGCACTGAAGCGCCGAAGACAGCGCGAGTTCGAGGTGCCGGAGTCAATGTACAACCTAGACGGTCCCCGGAGCAAGTACGCCAGCACACATATCCCAGTCCACCTGCGTGCGACGAACTTCAGACTCCCCGTGAACCCAACCGTGCCAGTCATTATGATCGGCCCTGGAAGCGGCGTGGCTCCCTTTCGGGGCTTTCTCCAGGAACGCTCGACGTTGGCAGCGCAGGGTCGGGAGGTAGGCCCATCGGTGCTGTTTTACGGATGCCGGAATCGAGCAGAAGACTTCCTCTACCAAGAAGACTGGACAGTAAGTTTGTAAGTTCGTACCTCTTTGGGAAGAAAGCTCACTCTGTATTTAGGAGTTTGCGCAGAAGCTCCAGGGGGCGTTTCAGCTCATCACGGCGTTCTCGAGGGAAGGCCAGCAAAAGGTATATGTTCAGCACAGGCTGGAAGAGAATGCGGCCTTGGTTGACGCATTGCTGCAGAGACGGGCCATGGTGTATGTCTGCGGCGATGCTGCTCAGATGGCGCGCGATGCCCATGCAACATTAGTTAGGATCATTGCAACCCAGCGCAACATGCGACTGGACAATGCCGAGGCTGTTGTCAAGGAAATGAGAAGTCAGGGGCGATACCTTGAAGATGTATGGTGATGGTTGTAGGTAGGAGACCCATTACTAGTTAAATATACTTTGACAGTAGTATTTCACGTGGAGTGTGCGAGAGGTAAATGTCTTGTCTCGTGTTCTTTTTCACTCGTACCTGATATGTACCTATGAGGACCTATTCCTCCCGGAGAGCTATGCACTTTTTCTGGCGGGCATTCTAAGGCATTTGTAAAGAAGGCGAGGGGTTTTAGATGAAATGACGTTCCCATTGTATATTTCCTGGCCACCTATGTCCAATCTAGCTAATTTTACGAGGCCCGCGCTGTATGCTCAGGCATAGACGAGGAAAGTATCATAGGGGCTTGCAACTGTGAAGACACCCATGGTAGCTACTCCCGCTGTTCACGCTCACGTAGTCGCCCCCTCAGCATGGGTACATTGACTCCAGCCCGCTTCCAGGGATCCAGTAGGAGGGTACGTGTCCTCTCGAAGTCCCAATCACGCCCAGATAGTTGAGGGGAAGATGGTAAATGAGCACCGTAGACAGGGCACAGAATCCAATGACGGCGAACGCACGCACAGGGCCTTGCAGGGCGGCAGGCCATTTGTCGAATCCGCGCTCGACCGGAGACAGACCGTGCGGGTCGTCCATGGCTCGTAGGCGCATCTGGGTGTAGAAGGACCCCAATGTCGCTACGAGGACGGACTCGTACAAGGGGTACTGCTCCGTCTGGCCGGCCCACAGGGTCAGCGGTGCATATGTCTTGGGGAACCCATATGCATGGGACAGGCGGATGATTGTGTTCTCAACAACAAAGTCGAACAGGAACTCGCCACACCAGGTCACGATGAGCAGGTTCATGTTGGAAATTTTGGGCCAGCGCCGGCGGAGCGGCTTGAGGCAGCGGCATGAGACAATGGCCACCCCGGCGCAAAAGTAAACATACATTGGAGGACCCCAGATCAGGCTCTCGGCGTATTGGTGAGGGCCACCGTCGCGGTGGAATGGGAGGAACCGAGTCCACACCCCCATATTGATGCTGTGGGCGTTCCAGGCAAAGATGTACTGTTGGCAGTTAAGAAAGCCATCAGCGACCCATGCCACAAGCCCGCCCAGCACAAACTTCCCGTCGAGAGACAACTGGCCCCGTCGACGGATGCCATCAAACCCAGCTCGGGGTGTTCGTAGGGGAGCGATCACACAGAACCATACAAAGCCGATCAAAACAGCGAAGCTGAGAGCCTCGATGAGCCGAAGCATAACTAGTCGCCATGTTGCCAATTTATCAGGGCCATCCATGATGGGGGCTGGTCGAAAGTCTGGCGAGGCGAACCAGCGAATAAAAGCCTGGACGCCCATCAACGTCCACGCCAAGCCGAATGCAGCCCATCCAGAGGCATAGCTTGTTGTCTTATCTAGGCCAACAGGCGGATCGTCGTCGGACGACGGGAGGAGGCGAGTCTGCTCGTTGGCGTGGTGCTGCTCTGGGTCGTCACGGTAGGCCATCTTGTAGCGTAACGGAAACTGAAAACTATGATGTAGCTGTGGCATTCAATTATGCTCACGGGCATATCTGGACTGTCTAATATACTCTGGCATAAAAAGAAGCTTTGTCAATCGAAATCCATTCTGGTTTCCTCTCCGACCAAACGGAGCCGGAACCTGTCCGGGTTGCTGATTACCCCCCGCATCGTTCGGCAATAATAACCCCAGTTCCCCCGATTTAGGATCAACTCCATGGAAAGGAGCGAGGCCATCTCGCGGTATGTCTCCAGCCTGCCCCTGATCCAGACCAGAACGAATGGATTCGGTGCTCGGTTATCCACCGGAGCCCGGAACAGACGAGATGACAGACACGGGGGGCTATATTGCCACCGCAGCCGTGGTAAGTACCAGTGCAGATCCAGGGCAGTGGGTGAAGCTTTGTACATTATTCCAAGTACTTTCCTTCAGTGACCCGTGAAGCATGTCGACTACCCCCGAATTTTCGTTGGACGAGGTATCGACCCACAACCGGAAAGAGGACATCTTCATGGTGATCCATGATAAAGTCTACAATTGCACACCTTTTCTCGATCAACACCCGTGAGTCAACTTCCCTTCCCCCCCACCCTATGCGGGCCATCCTGTTATACAATTCCGAGATTAGAACAGCTCTAACATCGGACCGCGGTACAGTGGCGGCGCAGAAGTTCTGTTAGACAATGCTGGCCAGGATGCTACGGCATCATTTGAAGATGTCGGACACAGTGCCGAAGCCCGTGAAATCTTGGATGCGCTATATGTCGGGGCCCTTAAGCAGTCGGTGTGTTCATTCCATCTCCCCCCGTCTTCTGGCCGCTACAATCCGTTAACGCAGTCCGCGAGTCAAAACAGAGCCGTGACCCCGGCCAGCCCAGCTCCACTGCCACTGCCACTGATTGGGCAGGCCATTTAGCTTCTCCCTTGACTATTGCACTTTATGCTCTAGCCATTGGTGGCAGCGCCATTGCCTATGTGGCTTACCAAAATCCCGAATACATCGCTGTGATCTTGAAGCAATGAGGTCTACCGAGCCTGGAAATTTGCAGACCCCGGAAGCTGCGTCTTCTCTGCGGCGTGGGATGACTAGGTCTGTCACTAGTAGTCCTAAATCCAGCGGCAGGTTGCAAAGGGGGGGATTATCATTCGAGTGTCTCGATCCTCGCGAATAAAAACTCATTATCATCCATGGTATTCCGTATGGCGTAGGATGTTGGAACATAGATAGCCACAGGCCTTCCGGGGACCCATCTACCTCGGGGGAGCCGCCGGAATATCCCACCTGAAGCTAAGCTGCTTCTGCTCGGGCGAACCACAGCATCCGGGACGGCCTGCTGGCCGAGGGCTCCGCGCGGGTGTTGCACGGACGTAAACAGGCCAGGATGGGACCAATGGCCATCAGATGATGGAGTTGGATTGTGATGTACTTCAACATTCGCCGATTGCACAGGACCGACGATCCACAACAATATAGGGTTCCACCAACTTTCCACCTCCTTACCGTGGCTCCGATAAAACAGTAAAGATGGCGACTCTCAGCAACCGGTCCGAGGCACGTAGCCCGGACTATTTGCACACGGTGCCGAAATCCAGCCAAGCAAGCACATGGGGAATATATACAGCAGCCAGCGTTACCGGTTGACAAACTCTGAGATTCTCTGCTGGCGTGGTGTCTATCCAAACTGTGAAACAACATGGCCACCGCAGAGAGAGTTGCTGTTCCTTTTGAGGATCCTTCCTGGATCACCAGCCCTAGCCCCTTCTACTCCGCGTCACATCGATCATGGAACCAGACCTGTCGCTCCTTCATTGACGAGCATTTGTACCAGCACGCCATGGAATGGGAGACGGAAGAAACCATCCCCGCGCATGTCTATTCCCAATTCGCCGCGAACAACATGTTAGTCCCGATCCTGCCGACACCCTTGCCGGTGGCATGGCTGCACAAGCTCGGCATTCGAGAGCTACCAGGGGGGCTGGCCGTGGAGGACTTCGATGCCTTCCACGGCGCCATCTTCCAAGACAACATGCTCCGCTCGGGCCTGATGGGTCCACCGGGGGCAATCACCACTGGGGTTGCCTTTGGGATCCCTCCGATATACAACTTTGGGAGTCCGGCGTGTGCAGGAGCGGGTTCTACCCGGGCTCTTGACGGGCAAGAAAAGAATATGCATTGCCATCACCGAGCCCGGGGCGGGGAGCGACGTTTCCAACATTGCGACAACGGCGGAGAAGTCGGCGGATGGGACCCGCTACATTGTAAATGGCATCAAGAAGTGGTAAGAGAGCGCTTGCACCATCGTTTTGAAGTTTCGATCTTTTTCTCACCATCCGCCAAGGATCACCAACGGAATCTGGTCTGACTATGCGACAATGCTGGTCCGCACGGGGGGTCCAGGCCCGCAGGGCCTGTCTTTGCTTCTCGTGCCGCTCAAGGACCACCCCGGAGTGAACATGCGCCGTCTGAAAGTGGCAGGCCAGATCAGCGCAGGTACCAGCTTTATCGAATTAGACAATGTCGAGGTGCCCGTCGAGAACCTCATTGGCCAGGAGGGCAAGGGTATGAAGTACGCAATGACCAACTTCAATCACGAACGCCTCACGATTGCTGTGGGTGTGGTGAGACAGGCCCGCGTCGCCCTGAGCAGTGCCTTTGAATATGCTCTCAAGAGGGAAGCATTTGGGAAACCCCTGATGGACCAGCCAGTGGTCCGGGCTCGGCTGGCCAAGGCGGGCGTGCGCCTCGAAACCCTGTGGGCTTACATAGAGCAGCTGCTGTTTCAAACTACGCGTCTCCCAAAGGAGGTTGCTGATCGGGAGCTAGGAGGAACAACAGCCCTTGTGAAAGCGCATGCGGGCAAGGTGCTCTCAGAGTGCGTCAACAATGCCGTGCTCGTATTTGGGGGGAATGGATATACCCGCTCAGGGCAGGGAGAACTCATCGAAAGTAAGCTTTACGCCGTCTCAAATTACCATGCTAACATGTGCCTCCTATTGCACCCGCAGAACTGTACCGCGAAATTCCAGGAGCCAAGATACCAGGGGGCAGCGAGGACGTGCTGATGGATCTGGCCATTCGGCAGCTGGTCAAGCTGTATCGGGCAAAGCTGCAGGAATCGGTTGCCAGGCCAAAGATTTGAGGGACACGTTCGGATCTCGGAGGGAAGGCTGCTGTGATCATGATACTAGAGCTCAACACGGGGGTCCAGCTCATTGCTACGTGTAGTACAGAGGGCGCTCGATTCCCAGGTTGGTACTTGTGCATAGGACTACAACATGGAATAGATATAGAAAACGAATCCAGCGATGCTGCAGATAAAGCTTCTTAATTCCCAGCATTATGACGACCACCCACTCTAGTCAAACGTGCGCAGTAGATTCGTCGCCCCATACGACGTAGCCGGGGTTGCGCTTAGCATCGACTACCGCGGCGAAGATTGATTCAATATGCTGGAGCTGCCATATAGAGATCTACCATCTGCTGGAGCAATTCTAGTATGTCTGAGAGAGGCTTCCTTCGTTGGGGGCCGCACGGTTGTAGGAGGTCGATGCAAACGACAGCCTGCTGTGCATCGACCATGAGCGCCGTTTTGATGGAGCCGGAGCGTCTCTGTCGTCCCTCAAAGGCAGCTGTAAGCTTCCGAGCATTTTGGAGCGCGGCATGGCTGAGTATGGGTTCCGTATTGGGCGAGTTATCATCCGATGCCGTTTGCTCTTCACATTTGCAGGCCACTGCAGCAGATCCATAGAGGTAAACCAGTAAGAACCGGTACTGTTGACTTTTGCCAATGTTTTCATGATTAGCCAGGGGACGTGGATAGCCTGCAAAGGGAGAGGGGACGCACTGCAAGTGGAAAAATTCAGGCTGCGCGTGGCGGATGGCTACTGGGTCCCATTGAAGTACAGACGGCAGGTTCTTATACCAGGCATTCAACTCTCCTTCAATCTCGTATAGTGTGGACACTGTCGTCGCCGCGGTGCTACGGGTTAATACCAGACTGGATATCTCTCGAATCTTGGATGATAGAGTCAGGAGCTCAAACCACGTTGACCAGAGCAGTAGGTCTTTGTCTCTCCTTGTGCCATCTGGTATAGCTGCCCAGCAAGGCGATGGATCGAGGCCTATTGGCAGGCCGGCCGCCTCTGCTTGCCATGGCACTGTTACCCGAAAGTTGGAATCTGTGGCAGCCCAGCACCTAGTATGGTCAGCGACTCCTCAGTGGACAGCAAAGGGAATAGAACGAGGAATGTCATAGTATAGATGCGGCACAACTAACGCTGAATAGACTACACCGGCCAGAAGGGACCCAAACGCGGTTTCCCCTTCCCTCGGGCTAGACCAACCAGCCCCAATGTTCCGTTCGTCGAGGAAGATATGCAGTGACGCTTCGCACGCACGGTCTATGGCGTGGTCAGCTGGGAGCCAAGTCGTCACCGTTTGCGTGCATTGCAATACTCAAATATGTCTTGACCGATTCCACCTGTCCCAGTCGAAATTCCAGATCGGCCATCAAATATAGCGCTTGTATATCTGCCACATGTGTGACCATGTGAGCTTTACTGTCAAGCGAGTGTTTGGCGGTTTTATAAAGATTCGACCCCATTATTTGCTCTGGACGCCGTTCCTTGCAAGCCGTGTACACGCAGCTCGCAGCGAGCGCGCAAACATGAAGAGTGGGGGAATAGCGACGGCCGTTCTCGACATCGCTGAAGCATAGGTAGTCAGGGCAAACCCGTGGAAGAAACGAGCCGTGGGATGCCCAGAAGCTTTGCATGAGTATATCGTTCTCTGACGTTGTAACCAGGGACTTCCATAGCGGATACTCCCCCTCCGCTCTCCCATCAATCGATATACTGCTTCCTACCTCATTGCCATCCCATGACGCGAACATCTCATGTTGGCGCGAGAGACAGTGGGCGGCTGTCGTTCGAACTAACCCAACAGGCAGGGGCGACGACGCTGCTGGAGTTGGCGGAGTGAGCTCATCTCTATCAAAGGGACTGACCGTGCTTCGAAGATCGTCCTCAGGCCCGTAGTTCTGGCTGTCCGACTGTTGAATCATACTCTCGAGATACCGAACACGCTGCCTCAGGGTTTGAACATCCGTCTTCGGACAGTGCCTAAGCAGGATATTGTTAGCTATGGAGCACAATAGGCGGGGAATACAGGGCGCTTCGCACGCTTTCTGCACACAGGTAGATGCAACAACGCATTCCAGACCCCTATTTTCGCACAGTTGGCAGCGAGATGAGTTGCCTATCCTCACGCACTACACAACGTCGGCGAACCGATTGTCAGCGTTAGTGTTAAGACCACGACTGTCGAAAAGAAGACCAGGGCTTGCGAACTCTGCATTTCCTCCTCCGGCAGGACAAGCACGCTACGTGAGCGCGTTGGGTCTGCCAGTGCGAGTGCGCGGGGGGCATTGCTGGCTTGTGTGGCGCTGATTGATTCTATGGTTCTTTTTTTTTTCTTTCTTTTTTTTCAATCCGTACTCTGGGCTCGCGGTGCTGCCCATATCTTTTTTGCTTTCTTGAGCGGTCGCTCACGCGAGTCCTTCCGAATCAAAGTGAAACTCAACCCTAAAAGGCATGCGGGGAAGACATTCTAGACCTAGCGCCGGGGGGCGCAGCGGTCCTGGGCTCCGAGGTCCTGGGCTCCGAAGGCTGGAAATTAAGACAGAAATGACCGCTCCACTGTATCTCAGCAGCAGAGAACGAAAGACAAGCAGCGCAATGGACGAGACTCCCCTAGCCGTCACCACCGATGACCGCGCGGAGGTCAGCGTGGAGAACTTCGCGTTTGCCGCACCAGGTATGCCCTCTTCTCCTGGAGGGTGGGTGACTAAATTAGCTAAATGTTGGGCCTTCTGGACCTCGATATGTCCTCTGCGTTGTCGTTGCAGGGCCAGTTACATCCTCCAACAAACGAGATAGTCGACTTTTCTCGCACAGGGGCGCGGAAAGGACCACCACGGATGGCAGAGACTGTAGACCATTTCATGCCAATGACCAAGTCCTTGCAAGACGAACTAGTCAGGCTGTACTTTCACCACGCTCACCCACTATGCCCAGTGGTGGACGAGTTTAGCTTTTGCAATGTTTATTTTGCGGCGTCTACAGAGGATGAACTTTTCAAACAAATCGGCCCCGTTCTTTTCTACGCCATGATGTTTCTTGCGTTTACTGTGGGTGTTTCAATTAGCAGGAAGAACACGTATTCTGACAGGCAGTATCAATATTAGCATATAGACCAATACTGGCTGAGGCACAGCCCGTACGAGACGGTTGCTCACGGTCAGAGAGCTCTGGTCAGGAAGGCAAAGGCAAGTCGGCGCGAGGGTAAACGTCGGGATGGGGATACTTACACTGCACCAGGCACTCTACGAGCTCCATGCACCAGACGACCATCTCACATTGGTACAGGCCGCGCTGGTGCTGACCTTTTGGAGCCCTTACAATGCGGATGACCAGGTGAACAGTTTTTGGGTCAAACAGGCGTTCCACCACGCCAATAGGATGCGGCTCTGGGATCCTCATCAGGACAGCGGAACACTCGGTAGCCGCCGGTTGGTGATCTGGTGGTGTTGTCTCACCCGGGATCGATTAACAACCTGTGGCCTGCGGCGGCCTCATGAATTGCATGATACCGAATCAACTTGTCCAACGCCTGATATTGCTGATTTTGGCTTTGAGGCAATCTCCCCTCGATTCACCGACATTGCGGCAAAACATCTTCTTCTGAAATCGTTTATATGGTTGTGCAAACTAAGCAACATAATGAAGTCTGTTATCATGGTCAGCCATGATCTTGCTGCGCATGGACCGGGCAATATACCCATACACAGCCTGGAGGCATCTGTTGACAAGACCCAACACATAGCCAAACAACTAAAGGCATGGATGGCATCGTATCAGACGCAGGTTCAGGAGGAAGCATGTCGAGTAACCTCGCGGTATAACCAGATGCCAATAAGGATACTGAGTATTCTTGGAGAGTGAGTGCGCCTCTGTGTGAAGACGAACCAAGGGCCGGTCAGACTCACCGACTTTCTATTGCAGTTCCATGATGGTGTCCCTCTACGCCGTCTTCATGCACGTCCCTTCGCGCCACAACAATGTCAGAACAGCTCGGGCAGTGGCCTTGCTGCAGATGCGCGATGCCGCGGTCCAAGTCAACATGAAGGTCAGAAGGACTATGGAATGTGCAAGGGTTGAGGATGTGCCACAATGGCTGTAGGACCTTAACCACCCAGCCACTGATCCGTCCAGCTTGTTCTTCTCGGCTAACGCTTTCATTCTTCATAGGGTTGCATGGATCATATTACCAATTATTTGTCTCCGCGTACGGAATTACATCCACGGTGTTCATGTAGGCCATTTGGCCCAAATGGCCAGTCTCAGCGCCATGCTATCCTCGCTACATTCAAGATTCGGCGGCGTCAAGTATGTAGCCAACATGATGCGACAGATTGAGAGCATGGTGTCTGAATGTTCTCGGCTGAAGGAAGCGACTTCAGAGCTGCCCGATGACTCGAACGCCCTGGAGAATCCTGCTAATGCTGAGGAAGCCGAGGTGGAAATGTTGGATTTTGCCATTCGTTTGGTCGACCTGAATCTTGCTTCTAGGCCAGCGGTCTGATAACGAGTCGTGGATATCATCATGCAGCCGTCTTTATTAAAAGGTGAACCTAGCACCCTCACTACGCGAGTCAATGTGAACATGTATTTCGGGCCTCTCTCCGCTAGGTTGTACTAGCTGCACCTACTGCCAGTGAACTCCCCTTTGCCTCGGGCCCCATTTTGGCCACCGCGGCTGCTCGGCGCGCATTGCAGGGAGCTTGCTTGACAAGAAACTTGCCATCTGAGGTCGGAGTCCGGAGACCACGACAACTGCCCACCCGATTGGTTGCAGCTTGCGCGGATGAAGAAGGATCGCCGGCTTGAGATCCTTTACTGCAGCTATAGCCCCCGGCCAGAATTTAATGCTACATTGGCAGAATGAAGAACAGATAACCCCCGGATCATCTCCACCCCACGAGACACGCCAGTAATAACCTTTCGATGACCATACCTTTCTATAGACGTATGCGGACAGAATAGTTCATTCCGTACTGTGTCCGAAGGTGCACGGACATCCCGCCACTGTGGCTGACAACTTGTCGTGGTTTGCAAAGACATCATGGGTACCTATGCATTTGTAGACGGATATGGCAATAAGTAACCTTGAAAGATGTCTTGCACCGTCGATTTTACCTTGGTGCTGTTTGCCAGGCCAGCAAGTACAGAGGCTCCCGGTAGACTCTGCGGGTCTCGGAGCCCGGGACACAACATGCTACGCAGCTGTCGGGAAGGCAAACACTCAAGACTATCATACGCCATCTGTACATAGGGAGCCAAGGGCATTGGTAGCTCATTTACCCGGTGGGTCGCAAGGGCTTTGGATTGTTATCTACCTGTATTTAAAGCCGATGAGGGACTGTCCCCGCGGGGTGGTTTCGTCACCAGCCTCAATGATTTCTTCTTGTCCATACCGCAGAAATGTCTCCAGTGGGTGATTTCAATGTAAAAGGAAAGATCGTCGTCATTACTGGCGGTGGATCAGGTATGTCTGCCTTTGTTGGCGGTTCCCAGCCAGTCTCACGCAAAGTAGGTATCCATCTCGAGTTGGGAAGGCTGGTGCACGCCAAAGGCGCCAAGGCCATCATTGCGGACCTTCGCCTTACAACGGAAGCCTCCGAGTTTGTCAACGGCCGTGACGTGGTTTTTCAGCCTACCGATGTCACCAAAAGACAGCAGTTGGAAGACCTGACCACAGTATCCGAAGCTACGTTCGGCGACGTGCCTGATGTCTACGTAGCCGGTGCTGGGGCCTTTGAACCGGTCAGTTTAGACCTTTTATATAGTCGGCAGTCGTTGGTTACTGACGAATATGGAGATAGACTTGGTCCAACTTCTGGGATGACACGGAAGAAGACGACTACGCAACCGTGCAGATAAACGTCAACCACCCTCTCAAGCTGACCCGCATCGCAACCAGAGCACTGCTCCGACGCAACAAAAAGGGCGTTGTCCTGCTTATGGCTTCGATTGCTGGGTACTCGGGCAATTTCGCGGCCCCGATGTACAGCACAACCAAGCATGCCCTCATTGGCTTCACCAGGTCTATTGGCGAGCTGGACGCTCATGAAGGCGTCAAGGTCGTATCCATCTGTCCTGGGTATGTCTCCCTTCCTGAACCTCGTCCAGGCGCTCTCGTGAACTAAATACGGACAGCATTGTGAAAACACCCTTGTGGACAGCCAACCCTGACGCCGTCGCACGCTTCGGGTACGTGGATGAGATTGCCATATCGGCACAGCAGGTGGCACAGGCTGAGTTGAAACTTATCGAGTCCGGCGAGTACCCAGGCGGCACGGTCTATGAAATATCCATGGCAGGCGAACGAACCGTTCCCGCTTGGAATATCACGCCGCCAGGCTATGACCCTGAGAATCCGGCTGCAGGAATTTCTGTGCCACAAGAGGCCCTGGATAGGGCCAATGCACCGATCTGGAAAGTGCTGGCCAGTGAGCGAGGGCTTTGATCAATGCAATTAGTTTTTATAGCCTTGTGAAATGAACACCAGTGATGCTGTTGCCTCCCGAAACATGCAGAAGGTAACTGAACATCCGGTTCAGTTTCCCGAAACATAGGGGAGGCAGCTGAACGTCTTGTTTGAGCGGATGTCCTACCATGGGAGAAGATAGACAGCCAGAAGATTCTACAAACAAGGATTCTACGGGGTGCATTCAAGCGGAGTGCCTAAATATCCTGTATTCTGTAGATATCCAGTTAGTTGCTTAATGACAAGCGACTTCCGAAGAGTTTCTCTGACATTGTAGCATTCGATAGATGCCAGCTGTTTCTCTTCATTTATGCTTATATATATATACACACTAGAGTAGTATGTAAAACATCTGACCAAACCTGCCGTAGCAACACAATCCAACCCTACATAACATTTACACATACTAGCATCCAGCACCAGCCGCATTTCACGAGCGACAATTGTTGTGCATTGGCCTGGCTTGCACTCTCCATGGATGCATGCATGCATGTGGCCCATGGACCCACACGTACAGTTACTGACCATCTACTTAATACTGCCTGCCGCTAGGAAAGGCACAGTACCCGGGACAGGACTCAAACTTTTGTGCTCCTTCCGGTCCAAAATGAACTAACCTGTGGTCTATCAAGGGGATCGGCACCAGTTACTTCCCCGAACCAACTGGATCGGAAGGCGGGTGAAGACTCGAAGAATACAAATTAGGAAAAAGGAAGGATGCTCCTAGTGAACCCTAAACCCCGGAATAAGCTAACCCCGCAATATGTGGATGTTGGGGTATAAAGAAGGGCTTTATGGGCCTGGTCAGAAGGGGCTGGATGGTATTGAAGCACACGGCTAGGAAACAGACGCCATGAAGATCACGCCAACCACGCAGTATTTGTCTCTGATATCACGGGCATTAGACAAGGACGTCCTTCCGTCGATCAACAGCAACCACGCCAGACAAACAGTTCAAACCATCCAAACGGCTCTCACCGAGCTCCTCAAAAGGCAGGGGATTTCTACCGATTTGCTGCAGCTATGTATCCAGCAAGGCGAGAAACTCAAGACAGAGTTGCAGCAATGCATACCCAACGAGAGCGCAAAAACACAAAACGGAGTCAAGACGCTTTACGAGATCAAGACAGCTCCCCGGTTCGATGCTTTGGTTGCAGCTTACGATGCTTTGACCAATGAGATTAACCAGCTTTGTGTTGCTGTATCCAAATACACGCCGAGAATACCAGGGGCAGAAGAGCTGCTCCGCCGGACAGCGGAATGGGAGTATACCTATTATACGGAATTGCAAAAGCTTGAAGCCCTGCCGTTTGGAGACGGCCTGCCAAATCATCCGCCACGCACGGGTCTATCGGTGTCTCCATTGTCCATCGAGTCTCTGCAAGAGTACCTACAAGCTCATCATGGACCCGTTCAAGTTGTGGATTTTGTCCCAATTCTGGGTGGATTCGGGAAGCAAACGTTTATGTGCACGATCAAAAACGAGCAGACCGGGAACCTGCAAGATTTGGTCATTCGGAAATTGGACCCTGCCCCGATCATGGAGCATCAAAGCTTCAACCTCGAGCTCGAGTATGACTTGCTGCGTTGTCTAAGCAGTAATACGAATGTGCCAGTTCCACGTCTGATCGGACTAGCCATCGACCCCCCCGGAGTGGACGGCAGCTTCTATAGCATGGAGAAAGCCCCCGGCAAGGTATTGGGTACCTTCTTCGGGGATTCTGACGGCAGCGACTCCAAGACTCTTGAGGGCCTCACTTTACGGCTGGCCGAGCATCTGGCGCAGCTCCACCGGTATCCCCTGGAAACCTTCTCCGAATACTTTGAGAAGCATGAAAGCTTGGATGCCGTCAATGAGACAGTCACAGAACGATACCGCCGGAATCTGCGGAGTTGGAGAGAATACGTAGAACAGGTAGAACACTGTGAATCGCCATTCTTCACCTGGCTGTTTGACTGGCTGGAGAACAATCTGCCAGAGGACACCCGACGACCATGTCTGACGCATGGAGACTACTATATCCACAACGTCCTTGCCGACGGCGACCAGATTACAGCAATCTTGGATTGGGAGTGTGCCGACTTTGGAGCCCCGGAACAAGACCTGGCATATACACAGCCCTTGGTCAGCAAACACATGGACTGGCAGAAATTCCTGGACCGTTACAAGCAGAGCGGTGGCTATGAAGTCAACGAGGCCATACTACCCTTCTGCCGAGCATATGGCGCGATGCGTATCTACCTTGGAGGATCCCGGGCAACTCTGAATATGCAGCAAGGAACCAATCGGGATATTCGCTACGTCGTGGCGGAGCTTGGATTTACTCCTTCCATCATGGAGATGGCTCTGGTCAATACCGTTCACCAGCAGGAAGCTGCCGCCGGCCATTCACCAGATGGAATACCTGCTGTGACCGTGAACGGGTCGAACGGGGGTCATCAACCAAGCCCTGGAACCGAAGTTGTCATATCGGATAATGGCATTGCCCTTCCCGTATTCGGCGACCAAGTCAATATTCGACAGCAACCAGGAGCGGACGAAACCTGGCAGAATAGCGTCGTTATCACATGGTGGGATGACGAGCATAAGATCGGTGGCTTTCACCGTCTTGGTCACGAACCAAATCGACCTGACGGAGGACGCGTCACTCTCTGGAACTTTGTCACGGGCCCCGAAGGATCATACCACGTCTGCCGGTACAACCCTTTGCGAGCATCAGATACAGTGGAGGATGGAAGCTTCGGCTCCGGGGATGACACCTGTCGCGTGAGTTATCACGATGGTGCGCACACCTGGACCATATCCGATCAGGATATCCAGGCACAGATCAACTGTACCGATCTCGGGCCGAATATCGACTGCTACCCAAAGAAGGGGAGCATCAACAAGGGATTCACATCGGCCCACTTCGATATCCCAGTCAGCGTAGGAGGGACGGTGTCCCTCAAAGGGAGGCAGTACCAGATCAATGGATTGGGTGTTCGCGACAACGGCTGGGGGGCGAGGGACTGGAACAGTGTATATTCACACCGCTGGGTGGTCGGCACTGCCGGAAAAGACTTCTTTTTCTGTGCAGTGACATGGCACAGTGTTGACGATGGGATGGCCAAGTTTGGGTGGGTGGTGAGGAACGGCAGGGTCACCTTTGCCGAGGAGGTCGACGTCGTTGCCCACATGGAGATGGATGCGGCAACCAACAGAGGAGGCCAAGTACGTTTGGCGCTGACCACGGGCGAGATCCTGCATATCGAGTGTACCCCATGCACTGAAAGCGCTTCCGCGTCCTTTCACCCGGCTGGCGTCTGCGTGGTTGATCGACTGTGCACCTTCCGGTGTGGAAGCGCCAGCGGCATGTGCGACTTTGAAACAACATCCAACATTCAGCAGGGCACTCGTCGGCCGGCGAAGTTCTCGAATTCTATTATCGAGGACGGGTTCTTTGTATAGTTTTCAATTCTCTGGACTTGTGTTTTTTTGCCTCGGGCTGCGGACCCAGTTTGTTTATCAAGTAGCCTCTCATACCCTACTGTCAATGTTTTGACTTCAATGCACTGTTATCATTATAGGTTGCTGTTATACTCGTCGTCTACCGTACATTTTGCAACTAGCTATCCGACTTGGGCATCATTCGCAATCTGAGAAAGGAATCTGCCCAGGCTTGCATACAGTAAGGCGAAGATATATAAAAAGAGTGTCAGGAAATCCAAGAAATATCAATCTACCAATTCCAAATATGATTCTAAATCACAGTGTGCTTAGACCATGGGGGTACTAGGGCCTCTTTTCTATTCCCTCCCACGACAAAACCGTTGATAGCGATGGTAATGAGCCTCCTGGTATGTGCAGTACGCTATGCGCCCTTCCTTGTCTGTCCATCGGTACAGACTGTCAATGAAGATATTGTTCGGCCAGGAGGGTAAGTGGGCCATGGCGACGGCCTCCCCTTTGAAGGAGTACCGTTCTCCCTTCTCATCCTCTGCCTCAATCTCCTGTTCCACGGCAGCATGGAGATCCGGATGATACTTGGTGACCTTCCGTTCGACCTTAACAACATTACGAACCTCTCCCTTGTTGACCACCCATCCAAAGTAATGCACGGGCTTGTTGGGGTCGACCTGGAAGATAGACGACCATCGCTGTGGGCTACTATCAGTGCCAACCTGGTTGAAACTCAGGTCCGGTCCGAATGTGATGGGCGACCAGCCGACTGGAGGGAATCCAACCTCGTCCTCCGTGCGGACCTGGCGCCAGGAACGGTCTCGGACGGGATAACAGTCCACTGCGTACGTTCGACCCCCCATGGTCAATGTCCCGACGCAGTGCATGAACTGCTCGCTCCCGCCGGGTCTCTGTGCGGGGTCTGTGTCCACATCCTCTCCAGGCATGACGTGTCCGCGCGGTAGCAAGGCTGTTATGGCCGATTGGGTCATATCGAATGTAGTCTTCCCATCGGGGCTTCGGTATGTCAATCGGACCTTGTGGCCCGGCTGGAGGAATTGAACAGTGAGCCCATTGGCGGTCTTGACGGTGCCATCTTTGATCAGGTCGAGCTCGCCGGACGTGCTCGGGTATGGCATTGTATTGACGTAGTTGCTGTGCTCACAGTCCAAGGGTCGCAGGTTGTCCAGCCCCTTGAATATACACACTCCGCCCGAGACCAGTTTGTAAACAGGCTGGTATCGGACGTAGACGAAAGCGCCAATTTGCTCTTCCGGGATTGAGAACCCAAAATAATGGGTGTGGATGGTGTGGTCGTTCCATTCTTCACCGTCAGCGGGCAGAGGAGCCCACAGGTCTGATTCTGGAGGGACTGGAGAAGAAGGCATATCGAATATTACTCGTGTTCTATCTCAAGGGAAATACAATCAGCCTTTGGTGAGCGGTTGCTGAACTGTGGGCTGGCGGCCTATTATGTATTAAATGATTTCGGGCTCCGGTCAGTGTAGATCCCGAGCGAGATGGGAATAGTGCATAAGCAAGTCCATGAACGAACAAACCAGATGATCAGCTGGTTCCCCTCGGGATGGCGAGTACCCCGAGGTCAAGCTATGCCATGTGGAATAATCCGGGGTACATTGTCTCCGAGGTCAAGATAGGCCATGTGGAATAATCTGGGGTACACTTTGTCTCCGAGGTCCTAGTCCATCAGGCTAGACCGTGGGATATCAAACTACGAGGGGGGGAGGGTTGTTGTATTACCATCCGGTTCCGGCGGCCTCGGCCACCACTTCTTATATAAATGTTGTTTAACCCAAATTTGACAGACAAGAACGAACGTGAAGCACTTTTTCTTATATGTTATTTTGATTGGTACAAAATGAAGATCAATACCACGGCTGAATGCCTGACACTCGTATCAGAGACCCTAAAGACGAACATTGAGCCGGAGATCACTTCACAAAATGGGAAGGCCCTGCTTGGTATTATCCAGCAAGTGCTGTTGGACTTGCTAAAGCGCCAAGGGCCATCCACCACGCTCCTAAAGCAGATTATTCAGGATGGAGAAACGCTTGGGGATGAGATGCTTCGGCTTCTTGGTTCACCAACAGTCGGGGCGTGGCCCGGCACGGCCGCTCAAACCTTTGATGAGCTCGCCGTGTATTATGATTATTTAGGCTGCCGCCTGGATCAGTTGAGCAAGAACTTGTCATTCAAGAAACGGGGCCATTCAGAAGTCCCAGGCCTACTCCGCCGGGCAGGTGAATGGGAATTTGCCTACTACTCAGGCATCCAGAAGAGAGACGCCAGACTGCCGCAAGGGCCAGAGGATTCATCTTCATCGGCACCTCCTCTGACCAAAGAATTTCTCCACGGGTTCCTGACAGAAAGGCGCGGAGCCTTGGAGATCACTAGGTTCGAACTGATGACCGGCGGTCATGGCAAGCAATCGTACCTTTGTGAATTGAGATACGCGAATGGGCAAGCAGACCGTCTCGTCGTTCGAAAATGCGACAGGTCGCCAGTTTTGATGCGCGGGATCTTTCAAGTTGACCAAGAGTACCATCTCCTGGATTGCTTGAGCAAGACGTCGTTTCCCTCTCCGAAGCCATACGAACTAGGAGCAAATGAAACCGGTGTAGATGCGCCGTTCTTTACAATGCAGTTTATGGAGGGAGACCAACCCAGCAGCTTTCTTGAACAGCATGGAGGAGACCTGTCAGAGGGATTGTTTTTGCAGCTGGCAGAGTTACTTGCGAAATTGCATTCATTGCCTCTGGAGACGTTTGACGGATATATTCGACAATATGAGTCCCAAGACCTCTACACGGAGACGACGGAACAAAGATACAAGCAAGCAATCGAAGCATGGTACGAATATTCTCAGGCAGTAGAGCACCAGCCGTCCACGTATTTGGTATGGCTGTTCAACTGGCTCAGGGACAACGTCCCTCGCGACAGTCGCCCACCGGTCTTAACCCACGGCGATTTCAATGTGCACAACGTTCTGGTCAAAGAGGGCTCGGTGGCCGCCATGTTGGACTGGGAGTGTGCTGACTTTGCGGCCCCGGAGCAGGACCTAGCATACATCCACCCCGTTGTTTCAAAGAAGATGTCCTGGGACAAGTTCTTGGACCACTATCGTGCCAGCGGTGGAAAGGAGATCAACCATTCGTACTTTGGCTTCTGCCAGGCATATTCCGTTCTACGGACGACCTTGGCCTTCAACAGGGCCACGATGAATCTTCAAAACCGGTGGGCTCCTGATATTCGTTTCGTCATGATGGAGCTCGGGTACAATGCTCTGTTCATGGAAATGGGGCTACAATATACCGCTGGTAACAATGGAGCTCCGCACGATGCATGCTCGAAGACGACTGATGCTCCAAACCACATCTCCGGCGGACGGCCTGTACAGGAAGATTCTCTTGCGACTGTTTCTCAGGGCCGCAAGTTGATCTCATACGGTGACCACGCCAACGTCCGGCAGACCCCAGGTCCCGGGGAAACCTGGCAGGAGAGTGTCGTCCTTACGTGGTGGGACAGCAATAGCGCCGTCGGCGGCTTCCATCGTCTAGGGCATGAGCCTAATCGGAAAGACGGTGCAAAGGTAACTTTATGGAGCCATTTAGTCAGCCCGGCAGGACACTACAAACGACAGAGATATCAGCCTCTCCGCAAAGAAGACCAACTCGCAAACGGAGGTTTTGGAAGTGGTGACGATACTGTCCGGTTTTACTTCAAGGACGGCGAACATATATTGGAGATCTCTGATGGGGATGTATCCGCGCGGCTGTCCTTCACCGACATTGGCCCAAATATCGATGGGTTTCCCAAGAGCAGTACCGTTACCGAGGGCTTTGCATCGCATCACTTTGATATTCCGGGCCATGTGCGCGGCTGGGCGAAGGTCAAGGGGCACGAATATCCCGTCACAGTGGGCCTCGGGGTCCGTGACCATGCCTGGGGCCCGCGCGACTGGAACCAGACTCTCCAGGGACACCGCTGGGTGGTTGGGGCTGCAGGCGACGCGCTTGGATTTGTGGGCGTCACGTTCCAAGCACCGGATGACTCTGTTGCCAAATTCGGCTGGGTTGTCCGTGATGGAGTCGTGACGTTAGCAAAGGACATCGACATCGTCGCCCATATGGAGGCGGATTCGCAAGTGAATCGAGGAGGAGAGGTCAGCTACACCTTGACCACAGGAGAGAAGCTTCACTTTGTCCACAAGTCCGTCACGCCAACCGCCTGTGTTTCCCCTTACCTGGGCCTGAATTGCGTGGATCGGATCTGCAGATTCGAATGCAGCAACGGCCTGCGAGGTTTCTCGTGCTTCGAGACGAGCTGCAACATCAAACGTGTATCTGCCCGGCCAACCAAGTTCCTTGGTGGGATCGCTGATGATGGATTCCACCCTCTCTAAATGGCTGTATCTGCTTTTATTCTCTAGGATGCGTTGCTTACACTCCTCGAAGCGGACCACCTTCTCATGGCGACGCTTTTTTCTTTCCCCTGTATGCAAGTCTTGCTATCCCCTACTTGATGGATGATTGAATGTTGATCTTGATGTTATTATGACCATGGCAATATGATCCTATATATTCCGAGCTCGCTACTGTAGTGCCCTGCCCGTATACAAAACTCCCCCGACGGACAAGATAGAGCACTGAAGATCCATGCTTGCTGTACTGACCTTGGGAATAGAGCTATGGTCAATACACAAAGTAACCCTGAGGTACAAACCTCCCTATACAGCAAGAGCATCTATTATATCGAGACGGGCACATTGCCTTGACGCCGCTCAAGTGGCAGCAGACGGCAGAACGGGCTTTGGACCACCTGAAGGGAG